>JANFOE010001260.1:2500-10000 GCA_025667525.1 Glebionis coronaria | reverse complement strand
AACTTGCTCGGGTGAGTATCATGTATTTCTTTTTTATTTTGTTGTTTTGAAGTTGTGATGGTAATGACATGGTTTCATACTTTCATTTCATGGTTTGCTCCTGTTGTTGATGATGTTGATGTAGGAACTCAATGTGGTTTTCATAGGACAGACGTGCACATGTATATTAATCAATGGGTTCAACGACAAATAAATGATATACTTTCAGGTAAGGGGATAAAGCGAGAGACGATGTATTTACATATAAAGGTTGTTTGAGACGCTGAAGATGACAACCAAAAGACACATGCATGTATTAGTGATTATACTTCGAGCATATATTACTGACTGGCGTTTATATTTTGTTGATTCATTTTGTTGTGTAGTGTTTGTAATCATTTACTAAGTTTAAATTAGGAAATCTCTTCTTTATATGGATTTTTCACAAGTATTTTTAAATTTGGTCCGAAAGTTTAACCATTTCTATACCTCTTGTGTCGTTATTATACATGTTAATAGTGTACTATTCATGTTACTTTTTACTATAAATGAGATAAAAATGAAAAGTAAATATCGATATTTTTAAAATTATGGATTTGTCACGAAAAAACACATGTGCACTATACGTTTTTAAAACATCTTTGCGGGAAAATTTAAAATACCTAAAATTTAAAGATTAAAAAACGTTTTATGTTTAAAAAATAAAAAATTATATAAAAATGTAATTTTACTATTATACCCTTTTGAATAAAATAATAAAAATAAAATTTCTAAAAAATCTGATTGGTTGATGTTGGTTCTCGCAGTTCTGTATATTTTTATAGTTCTGAAAATAACCTCACCCTATATCTATATATATATATATATATATATATATATATATATATATATATATATATATATATATATATATATATATATATATATATATATGTATGTATATATGTATACATATATATATATATTTTTTATTGGTAAAAGGGTAGCAATGACCCCGGTAAATATAACCAAAAAAAGCGTTGAAGTACAAGGAATGTGGCTGAAATACTACATTAACCGCAAGCTACAGGCAGCTTGTTAAACAAAATGTTTATGACAGGCCATAAACATTAACAAGTCTAGAATACTGGAAATATATAAACTAGACAAAAACCAAGACGATAACATAAAGTTACGAGGAAAATAATAAAATATCAACATGGGATCAGCCAGTTGGAGTGCTTGCCCTGATATGAGTATTGAGAAGATTCACTGATTCATCAAAGACGACCTCGACTCCCTCCTCCTCCTCATTATCTTCCTCGCTTACTTGAAACCCTTTTTCAATACCAGGCATGGACAAAGATGAAAATTTATTAGATGTAGAAACACTGCTCATTTGAGCTTTACCCTTGTTCGGATCATTAGGATTGCTAGACTGCTGCAACTGACCAGATTTAGTATTCAACTTACTACTATTATCAGCACTCGTACTTGTAGTATCCAAGTGAGTTTTTGGACGAAAAACAACCGTCTTACCTGCTTGGAAACCCTTGCTCAATGGAACACCTCTCGGAACTTGATTCCCTAAATTACCTTTGTATTTCTTCCTCTTGCTTTGCACTTGTTGGAACCCATCATTATCAACATGAGTTGTCACTTTTTAAACCGTTTTAGGTTTAACATTTTTCGGACAAGAATCAACGGAATGACCAAAAATATTACAAGTCTGACATCTAGGCGGTTTCCATTCGTATTCAACACGAATTAATTCCTTAGTACAACCAGAGCCTTCAAGATCAGGGACACCAATAGTAACGTTATCTATAAACTCCGAATCAGCCTTCATCTCAATAAGACAACGAGCAAAACTACAACGACCCCAAGACTCTTTGCACATATTATCAGTATAATTATCCATCATAATAAGCTTACCAAGAAACGAAGCAATTAAACTAATACCTTCCTCCTCAAATACCTGTAGCGGGACATCATGAAACTTAACCCATACCGGAATACGAGTTAGTTCCTCCTTTAGAAGATTCGTTTTCATAGTCCATTTCTTAAGAAAAATTGGTGAATTACGAACCATCCACGGACCACCTTCCAGAACCGCATTAAGACCCTCACTAGATCCAAATTGAAAGAAGAAAAAACCTTTCTCATTCATCATGATACGCTTAAGACCATGTTTTGCCCAGTTATTCTTAGCAAAATACCCAACCACAGGGAATGCAATCCTTTTACCAAGAAAGTAACCATATAAAGTGTTATGGTAGCGAGCATTTACTTTTTCAACGACCTTCCTAGGAATAGAGATATTAACCCCTTCATAGACATTTTCATAATTAAACGAAGAAGAGACTGCATTAATACCTCCATTAGTAGACGTAACCATATCAGCTTCAAATTTGCAAAGTAACTCCAGAATTTCTTTAGCACGATCATGTGAGATCAATTCCCACAAAGGATGTTTCTTCATTCTTAATTCATGCATAAATTCACCCGCGTCACCAACCGTGCGAATCGTTACACCAAATAATTTCAAAACCGCATGTAGATTACACGGTTGCAAACCATTAATGGTTACAGCCTTAGCTGCAAGGTCTGTTTCCTTAGCCATTTGTGCAGAGTGCACACTCGAACCACCTGAACTGAGTGAAGAAGTGCTGCTAGTTAGATTCTTATGGCGTTCACACAAAACTTCATAATAACGCATAGTGGTCTCCTTAGGTAAAGTAGACCATTTAGGAAATTTGTTTGTCTTCACACCATTTGCAAACACTTCAATGTCACGCACAGTATTCAAAGGAATAGAAAACAAATTAGATATCTCCTCTAACGTTACTAAAACCTCAAGAGTAGACACCTTAACCACATCCATCCAACCTGTAAACAATGGCTTATCACTTTCATTGCTCGAATCCACCATAGCTTCAATCAATCGAACCACTAAAAACCAATTACAGTCGACACTTAATTTCAGCCAACCACAAATGCAATTCAATTACAGCACAAATGCACCACGTAATTAAATATCATCCGACCAAAAGCTAGGTCAGCCGACAATATAAAAACAAGGACGAATTAATGTTGCAATGATTATTATGGGTCAGCCGACCACTTATGTCAGCCGCCACCAGTTATTGGGGTCAACCGATTATTGCTGCAATGATTATTGGGGTCAACCGACAAGAATGATTATTATGGGTCAGCCGACCACTTATGTCAGCCGCCACCAGTTATTGGGGTCAACCGATTATTGCTGCAATGATTAAAACAAGGACGATTTAATGCCGCAACAACCCAAGCACAGCGAAACCCTAAAAAAACAATTAATGCGAATACTATCAAACAAAAACGAATCTGCTTGTCCAGGTAGCACCCTAAAACAGACAAGTAACCACCAACGAGATAAACAATACAATCGCACAAGTCAATGACGGCAAAAAACGAAAATTAAAACCAATTTAATTTACCCTAAAATCAATCAACCAAATAAAGACTTTGTTAACTTAAGAATAATCTGTGATTATTCGAGAAAACAGTATCATTATAAGGTATTCAGATTAAAGGAAAAAGAAAATTAGGTTTATGAGAAGAAGGGATTTTTTGGTTGCCATTGATGTTTTTTTTTGTAAAGGCTAATCTACATATATATATATATATATATATATATATATATATATATATATATATATATATATATATAGTATATATATATATATATATATATATATATATATATATATATATATATATATATATAGATATATATATATATATATATATATATATATATATATATATATATATATATATATATATATATATATATATATATATATATATATATATATATATATATATATATATATATATATATATATATATATATATAGGGATGGGTTCTAGAGAAAACCTTGAGTTGGTGGAAAACTTGGAAAACAAATTATAAGGTGCGCTTTGAAACATATCAAACGTCGGGGGTGTATTTTGACAATTTATTAAACTTGAAGGTAAAACTTAAAAATAATCAAACAAAACAGGGGATACCGTAGGATAAAAAACACCACCACCACAAATATGGCAGTTGTTGTACCTCCGACACAGTCAATCGAAAAATCACCACCCACAAATAACCATCGTCTACGGCACATATGGCTGTTGTCGCACCTCCGACACAGTCAATCGACAAATCAACACCACTAAAAATAACCATCATCGAATCATCCTCTCCGGTCATCGATCCTGTTGAGAGATCCAGTTCTTATCTTAATCGAATGAAAAACTGTATATGCAGGTTATGTAACTGTGTTATAGATGGATTTGACTGTTTAACTTATTATTATTATTATTTTAGTTTAATTTATTTGATCTTTGTAGTCGTATTTTAGAAGCTAATAGTATTGACAACTGCTTATTAACAAGTCAAATATATGCAGTTAGTTTGATTTTATGCTAGTATTATTGTTGAGTTGGTAAATTATATCATAATTTGTATTATTGTTGATTCATGGCCTACGTAGGTTTAGTATTTTTTGCTCATAGATAGGCATTCATTTGTAGGATTAAACAAATGTGTATATGTAAATAATGTTTAAATATGTTATAAGGATTAAAGCACCAATTTAAAATGACAGCGTATATTTGTTAGCAAAGTTAGTAAATAATGGATTTAGATCATCTTTTATTTTGATTAGAGATCAGAAAATACATTATTGTATTGGTATACCTTTTAGCGAGACTAGTAAATACGGGCATCTATATGTATAAATTAAGAGCACTTGTTTGTACGTTCGTTTTGAAGGCGTCAATTTGTATGATTTAAGGGCACGTGTTTGATTAAGGATATCTGTTTGTATGATTTATGGACACCTTTTAAGCTTTTCAGTTTTTCTTTGCACAATATGTGGAAGGCTATTTTTAGTTTTCCATACTTGTAATTTTAACAACCACTGTAATTCTAAAATATTGTAAGTATCTGAATCTAAAAATAAAATGAATGAGATGTATGCCTTGACGACATACTTTGGACGACTTTCAACCTGTCCTTTGAGCTCACTTTCTCATTTTACCCATTTCACCCTTTCTTGATAAAAAGAACAGTCCAAATTGACCCACTGATTTGTAGATGGGTCGAAATTCCTATGTAGTTTAGAAAAGATCTCTTTGTATGATTGCTATTATTGTGTTTGGTCAGATGATAATTACTATTCCTTATTAGTCTGAGCTTGTTCTAGACTGAGACGTGGCAGTAAAACATGCTCTTGCAGTTCGTGTTGCTGTCTCCTCTGGGAACTACGTACTGTTCTTCAGATTATACAAGAACGCACCTAAACTGAATACGTGTCTAATAGGTAAGTTTCATTTTCTTCATAGGGAATATTGCATATAAAGGAATGTATTTCAGTCAGTTTATGTTTTCGGGTATGTACTTTCTAGTCAACATTAAGGCCCGTGTTATGATTCATAATTACATATGTGACAACTAGTTATACGATTATTAAACCTGGTAACCAGGTTTTGAACTTATAGCTTACGCCTTAAACGTTGGATTTAAATTGTGATTTTTGAAAGTGGAATATATACAGACTTGTATTGAACAGAAGGGTTAAAGGCTCATGGTTGTCTTATGTGCTAGTATGATTTGGGTATCGCCCTATTTGCGTGATTCAGTGTGTTTATTAGCATGATTAAGGTTAGCATGATTAGGGCATATGTGTTAGTATGATTAGGGCATCCAATTGATAAGTAGTACCTGGTGTGTATGGATAGGAAACTCGAGTTAGGATGATAGATTAGGTAAGTTAATACTGCTTTCCTTTATAGTCTTTCCAAACAACAAACTATGATGCACGGAATTATTAGAAATGATGGATTATACCATCACTTGTATTGAAACTTGAAACAAAGAGATTGACTGTTTAGGTAAGTGTTACCCCGCCAATTCTGACCCAATTACGCGACATTGCTTGCCATGTCCTGCATTATGAACCTTTAATGAAACTGGGACAACATCGCCAACAATACCTACATTAGTTAAGAGTACTAGGTTAAAATATGACTTGACATTGATTGTGAACTTGATTCCACCAAACTTTCTGCAAGCAACCATAATCATAATCAGATATGATCTTTGTTTCTCCTAAACATACTTTATTGGTTTTTTACTGAACGTTCTCTATTATTGGATATAATATATGGATTACTGAATGTACTCTATGATTGATGTTTTACCGAATGTACTCTAACACTGAATGTACTCTATTATTGGTTAGGATTAAATACTAATTCTCTTTACTGGTCTACCATAACAGATTAAGGAGGCTAGTAATAAAGACGAATGGGTCTGTGATAAGTTTATTTTAAAGGGCATCTGTTTGTTATATAAAGGGCATTTATGTTGTTATATAAAGGGCATTTGTTTTGTTATATAAAGGGCATTTGTTTGTTATATAACCGGCATGAGTTTTTTTTTATCAAAACTAGTTTTTGTTTTATTATCAGATTTTCAATAATTGTTTCTTGTTTGGTTTAAAAAACCAAACAAGAGATTCAAGTTACTCTTAGAAACAGTTCCGTACGTCAACATCCTACAATCGTTTATATGCTGTTTGTGTAGCTTCAATATGCATATGAAATCTATTCTCTAGCTATTAGATATCCCATTGGGTTTGCTTGGTTCAGATCTTCTAGAAAATTAGTTCATTTTCTGTTCGTATGGTTAGTGGTGACAGTTTAGCTTATCAAGTTTGTCGTATTTAAAACTGAATTATTCATAAGTTTACTAACATAGTATATTGTTTCAGCGAGTAAGTTGCAATATATAAGTCTAATAAACTTTTTGTCAGTGTCATCAGATTCTTGATAATTCAGAGAGTTGAATTATGGTCAGATGAAGTGGAGATATATTCAGAGGTCAAGCTCTTCTTTTGAAAAACATGGATGGTGTAAAACTACAAGAAGTTCATATCGTTCTTCAGCAACTTTGCAAAATAAGAGGTACTTATCTACAGATATGATTAATCGTTAAATACTTTTCTGACATGTATCAACCATTGAAGTAAATGAAAGAGATCGCAAGAAATTCCAATCTATGTTTACAAAATGAATCAAGTTCTATGTATTCGGCTACCTCACATGAATGGTTCTTTGCTTATGCAGTTCAAATGTAATTTTTGATGATGGGAATGTCGTTCCAACTGAAGATATGATCATGATTTGGTGTGGAAGTGAAATAGTGTTTGGCCAGGCTTCTGAAGGTATTTAACTTCACATTGTTTTCCTTTATCCTCATTGTAGTGTTGCAAGCTATCCTGGTGCGATTGTCTATCCAAACCACCCACCGGTTGCACCAGTTTGAACTCATCCATATATGGTCCAAATACATTCAATACACTATAAAGAGGGCCTTTTCAACCTCCATCTACAGTTAAGTGGTTATCTTATTGTTAGTTTGGTGGAGCCTTGTATTGATTTATATGTTTTTATGAACTGTCATAGGTCACTAAATACGCGGAGTAGGAGCTTCACCTTGTC
>JANFOE010001259.1:0-102075 GCA_025667525.1 Glebionis coronaria | reverse complement strand
ACCAACTACCTAGAGGATGCTAAACAAAAAGGGAAGACTCAGAAAGACAAACCCGTGTATTCAAAACCTGTTTCACCAAATCCCGCTAGAGTTCAACACACTCCTAATGGTAGTCAACCAAAACCTAGGATCCCTCACCAGCAATCAAGGAATTGGAAACCATCCGTGAATAGTCGTGTTTCGAACACTACGCCTGAACGATTCAGAAAACCAAGGAATACAAGTACTTTCGTGAATCCCAAATTCCCTGTATGTCCTACTTGCAAACAGGGGATTCATAATGGAAATCATGACCTTTGCATTTTGCAATACCTCTATGAGGTCAAATCTCGTTCTTTTGAACGGAGATCCAATACAGAATCCCATAAGACAACAAGGAGATACAAACCCGTCGCAAAGAAAAGCAATAACAACAAATCTGAAACGTGGATTCAAAAATGACATAGTTTCTCTCTAAAGAATTCTTCCGATGTGCAAGAGAAAACTACTCCTAAGTCTAGTCTTCAGTGGAAACCAACGGGTCGGATCTTCACGAAAGTTGGTCTTAAGTGGATTTCAATATAGAAGAGTGATGAAACCTGCGCTAGCACGAATGCGAATGTTTTGAACGTAGACAAGGAATTTGTAACTCCTAACACTAGTATTTTTACGAACTCTTCTTCTGTTATTGTAGGTACAACAACGGATTCTGAACCCACTTCTTCCTCCTCAAAGGATTCCAATTATGTACATTCAATATCACCTTCTTCTACTATACTAAAGTCTATTTTGGATTATTTTCGAAAAACTTGAGAAAAATACAAAAATAAAATAAAACATAAATATCCTTAGAAAAACAAAAAAAAAAATGGAAAAAACTTTCAAAATACCAAAAATATTCTTCTCGACATGTCTTTCAATATCGATAATATGGACGTGCCTAGAAATGTCAGTCAATAACGACACGGGTGTGTACATAAAGCTCGAATGAAAGTTGTAAATATTTTTCAAAATATGTCATTTCAATGATTTACAATTATCTCAGATTGTGACTCGCGCCTCAAAGAAAGGAAAGTTGATCACGAATGATAACTTATCCTTAACAACGGGTAAATTATTTTTCTCGGTCATGAGCTCTCATTAAAAACATTCCAAGTTTTTAAGCTCATGTAAACGACTTACAGTTAAATGTCAGACTGTAACTCGCACTTAAAATAAAGGAAATTTTAACTTTAGAGATAACTTATCCTAACAACGGGTAGAGCAATCTATCTTCGGCTGAGCTAGTCACAAAACATTCAACGTTTTGAGCTCAACACAATGGCTTGTAATCACTTTTAGACTACAACCCGGATTTATATTCACGGGGGAGTGTATGCTTTAGTGCTCTTACCATCAACAAAAGAAGTTAAATTTTCTTACACTTGAGTGGATTTGTCAAGACATTCAAAGTCTATGAACTCAAGTTTATGCTTTTGAAAAACCATTTCTTAAAATTTGAATTGTTGATTATTTTTCAAAAAGCGTTGAACACAATTTTTTCAAGAGTTTTTCAATGATTATTCAAAATCTTTCAAAAATTGTGTGTTCAACAACTCCCATCCTCAAAAAGTGAAACGTGGATCTCATCCTTACAATGACAATTCAATTGGATCAATTTTTGAGGGGGAGCGTTCCAACTTCATGCAAAGATTGACACATCTTTCTCCCGAAGATTTTCAAGACTATTTTTCAAAATATATTTTAATCAAATTTGGTATCTCTAATATTAAAAGATTTTATATATTAGAGATAGAGGAGAAAATGTGATTAAAATGTGATCGTATATAAGACTCAAACACTTTAGGTCTTACCTACATGTGCAAAACACTTTCGATTATCGATGCACATGTGAAGGGGGAGCATTTCTGAAACGAAAAAACTAATAAGGTGTTAAATGTTTTTCAAACACCTTGTTAGACATTTGAAGTGGTTTTTATGGTTACGATCAAATACCCACAACATCTTTAATTCACGACGTTATTGGTGTCAAAAGGGTGGTTAGGTTTAAGTTCTATGATCCAACCAGAACCGAAGGGATCTTCCCAGGGACAATCCAATAGATTATTAGAAGTCCTTAGAAAAGATGGAGTGGAATGTGAATGTAGCTGAATGCCGACTAAGTACTGATGCTAGCACTGGAACAATCACAACAAGGTGCTAGTAATGAGGTCTTGGTAAGCATTGAAGGGGTTGAAGAATGAAAAAGAAATGTAAGGATAAAGGGTGTAAATAAAGAATCCCTCCATACAACTTAGGCAGAAACCGGGTCTACACATCATGAAGACAACTCATCATGGACCCAGTGATGTATGCACAACCCTTCCCTAGCTACTCAGGCTTCTCTCAAAAGAAGTTTGTTTTATTGTCACAGAGAACCACATGACTTCTATTAGATTTCTCATTCCGAGATAGTTGATATTGAATAGGTGGTATCTGCTCTAGCCTCCGACCACTAAAAGTGCACAAATCGAGTCTAGAGCCTAGAGATCAATCAAATCTCATCAGGACACACGGAATGACGATAAAGAGAGTCCTACGCCATAGCCTTGTGATATTGCTAGAACACTCAGAGTGATACTACTTAGTACTCACAATGATGAGTGGAAATCCTTCTAGTGTTAACATCAAACAGCATTGCGGTAGGTCACATGTAAGATTCTTTATGAATTGAACATGTGTAAAACTTAAAGGCAACAATGGTTTGATTCTGAATTGATTCAAACTCGTTTCAGGTTTCTACGCAATATCTCTATGGTCATGCCAGAACATTCAGAGTGATATTCATTAATATTCACATTGACGAATGGAAATCCTTCTAGCGTCAACCTCAAACAACGCTACGGTAGGTGATTTGCGAGATTCTTATGAAACAAGCTTGTGTCAACTGGAAAACAACAATGGTAAGATTCTTTATGGATCAAACTTGTTCTAGGAATTTGAATTGACGACTTTAATCAAGTGGATATTTATCCAATTGATTCACTCTTTATGTTCGCAGTCTTGCTTTGAGACAGTCGAGTAAAGAGAACGGCTAGTATAGCCGCGAAACCCTGTCAAGGAGATTCTTAATGGAATCTACCTAATCACAGGTACAGTATTTAATATCGTATAACAGTCTTCACCGACCGGAGGTAAAACGCTACCGATTTAGGATGAATGTCAAAGCCATTCAGTCTGTGTCTATGTTTTGTCTCAAGAAGGTGGCGTCACGGTGTACTCAGCAAAGTCAAAGATTCAAAACCACATACTCATGCCTAAAGACATATTAAACAATTAATAGTGTGAGCATGTGGATGAAGACAAAATATCATAAGATGGCAAAGACAAGTCAAGGATGATTTGAAGATCTCAAGATTAAAGACAAAGTCAAAAGACAACGACAAAGGCTCAAAGATCATAGCATGAAGAAACAAAACTACTATTACACATTCAAGACTTAATTATGGAGAGATTAGTAATCTCTACAAATCTCCAAATGACAAAGGGTAATGACCTCTCATAAAGGGTAATGACCTCTCATTGGGGGAGATTGTTAGCCTCAAAATATTGAGTCAAACAAGAATACTCGGTCATATGTTTATTATGTACTATATAATATAACGTTGTAATAGGTAGTATATTAGTCGTATTATATGGGCTTAACTTTAGGCTAAAGTTCATTCATAAGTAACTAAACCCCAAAAGGAAAGCCCGGCCCATTAGACTATAGTCCATAAACAAGGCCGCATGTGGGTGGACTATATATACCCTTCCTAACATGTTAGGAAGGGTGTTGGTCATTTGTTAATTTCTCTCTAATCTAATCGTCCAAAAGATCCAACCAATCTCTCTACTTTCTCTCACTACTTTCTCTCTCTAGAATTCATCTATCTTTCTTCTTTATTTCTTGTTTAATCATCTAAGAATATGGGACAACAAGGATTTAAAACATTTATAACAAGTATATCCATGTTGTGCTCCTCATCATCATCAAAAGGTGGGGGATCTTCCATAGAAGGCATAGTGAAAGGATGATCAAGATCAATAGTGTCTTGAGGAGGAGGTGTAGGCTCTAGGTTCCTAAAAAGCATGTTCTCAATAAGACGAATATCCTCTTCCCAATTAGAAGCACTATCATCGACCTCAATATTAATATTAACAAGATAAGCCTCTATGGTGGCATCAAATGTTTTGGGTTCTAAAGTTTCCTTAGGTGAAAAAGGATCAATCTCTAAGAGAATAGGATCTTATTCATCAATAACCAACTTCAAGGGTGGGAGGGTGGGAATATAAGGCTCAAAAGAAGGTGTATTAATGAGAGAATCACTCAAAAGGATGATATGATCATGAAAATCAATAGGTGTAACCTAAAAAATCGGTGAAGAAATATCAATGAAAGGTTCTTCTTCTATGGAGTCATCATTATGGTTTTCATTCAATGCTTCAATCGAAGAGATAAGAAGATAAACGTTTGATAAAACCTCACGAATATGAACATCTTCCACTTCTTCTATAGGAGCAACATCTTCATCCAAATTAGGAAGGTCATCTTGACATGAAAAGTCATCGGATGATATATCATAATATGCTTCACTAGAATCACAATCATCATTCTCCATTTGTGGCAAGTCTTGCAAAAAAATTTCCCCAATCTCATTATCCCTTTCTTTGAACAATTCACCAAGATCGAAATCACCAAAATCACTAGTAGTAGCATGAATGTCATCATGTGATGAAATCTCAATGTGATCATGAGGAGAAGAGGTATCATGACAAAACTCGTCGCATGGTTCATTGGAAACACCCTCAAGATCTCTTTGGATTGGGATAAGGTTCTCAACACTAGAGGCGGTTAATGCATTCGAATCGGTGTTTGTATTAGTACTAAGAGGCTCGTCCCTCATGGTTAAAGAGTCGTTGGGTTCCATGTGAGGTAAAGGTGATGAAGGTGTGTCATCATTAAGTGTCATGCAAATCGAAGGTTCGTCATCATCGTCATAAATGAATGGATACGGCCTACGAGTATGATTAGCAAGATATTCTTTTTCACATGATTCACGATATTCATCAGTAATAGTATCATCCTCATCATCAACTCTCAAAGACGGCTCAATATCACATGGTAAAGCACCTTGAGTTTGATAAGATTGTAAAAGGAGCATGAATCTTTGATTAGTTTCCACATACCATTCTTCAAGTTTCTTTTCACTCTCTTGAAATCTCCTCTCATTACCTTGATGCATCTTAGCAAAGATTGCAAGAATTTGAGATTCATTTTTCATATTCTCTTGGTTAAACCCTTGATTATGAAAACCCTCATGATGTAAAAATCCTTGATTTTGAAAGTTATCTTGATTATAGCATTGAAAATTTTCATCATTTTGAAAGCCTTCATTATTTGAAAATCCTTGATTATGAAAGGTTTCTTGATTATAGCCTTGAAAATTATCATCGTTTTGAAAACCTTCATTATTGGAAAATCCTTGGTTTTCGTATGGCTCATTAAAGGTTTGATCATGAAATGATGGTGGATTTTGTGATGAAAAACCGGAATATCCCATATTGTCATTACAAGTGTAGTCCATTTGAAGATTAGGTTGAAAATTAAGGTTCTCGGTTCAATTATAAGCATAACCCTCCCCATAATAGACATTGCTCTGATCACATAAATAAGTATCATTTGGACCACCACAATTCGAACAAGGTGAATAATTAGCGTTGGCGGATCTTTGTTGCAAAATCTCCAACATGGAACGAGTATCCATGTGTAGCAAGGTGGCCGAATGTATATACAAGTGAATGACGTTTTAACACTTCCTCGGGGAAGTAAGTAATACACCAAATGTGGTATGGTTACACGCGTGCAAGTACACGTGTAAATAAACTCGAGGAGTGAGAGAGGAGCTCTCGGTCGACTTTTGAGAGAGAAGAGATTATCTCTCTCGAGGTGTAATAATTAATATCCACAAGAAAATATAATATATGTAAGTACTAATTGGGTGGCACACCACTCACTATTGTCAACCTTGAAAGACCCACAAGGAAGCGGAGAAATGAGGCGGCGCGTAGCACTAAAGAGCCTGCTTCTTTAGAATGTGTAATACACTCGCCTTATACCCCCCCCCCCCCCCCACACAGTTGCCTCTTTCTCACGTTCAAGTAGATTGTACTATTTATCTATTGTGCCTTAATTAACTTTGATCGATACACGTAAGTGGCACCGGAACGCCGCCACAAATGGTGTATTGCAATGCAATACTTATGAAAGTAGGTTTATTGGTTGTTCGTATCTACGTATACTTATTTACATATGATAACATAGAGAAAATATTTTAGCATTTTTATAATTTTTTTAAGAAAGTAATATATGTAGGTAAAAGCGATGAAAAACAATATATACAATATATTTTTGGTGTAATATTTTAGGAAAAATATTACTTTTGTATTTTTTTTTGGTCAATTCTTTAGGAAAATAATTGATTTTGTGGTTTTTTATATATTTTTATCTTTTTGAATTTTTTTTATTTTTTATGTTTTTGATTTAACAAAAATAACGTCCACAAAATGAACGGATCCCAAAATCCTATACGTCCCACTAGAAACCGTCAATCTTCATGAAAAGAACCGGCAGCGGCGCCATATAATATTTGTCTTTTTAGTATTTCGTTTCGTCTCGGTATCTAATCGAATTGACCAACATTTCCAAGCAAAGACTTAATTGTTTTGGTTATAAAAGCTTAATTGATTTTAAAGCTACTTAGTAAAAACAAAAATCAAATTAATGCTAAAAATAAAGAAATGAAAAAATTCAAAATTTAAACTAAAGTATGATAATAACAATCTAACTAATTTCTAACAAATTTAAAGCCATTTCTCTACAAACTAATCTTGTAAAATTTGGAAATACAAAACTTGTGAATGATACAATTTAACAAAATCTACAATTCTCTTTTACCAAATCTATTCTTACTAACACAAAATTGAATTTGTTATTACTACTGTTCTCATTAAATTGATTACTGTCCCAAAACAGTTTTCACTAGCCCAAAACACATATATGTTAACCAAACAATTTAAGTCCACTATCAAACTTACAGAAAACGATTTGTTAAGGGAATTTTAACAGAAAAGACTTGGTTTGTAATCACTTCGACAGGAATCTTTAACAAAGGACATAAACGAGCTTTACTCAGCTAATGAACAAACTATGCAGATTCAAGCTCGAATCTTAAAACTGAATAGCTAGCAAATGCATCTATGATCTCTAATTAAGATTTTAACAATACTTAATACCCAAATTTATACCTATAAAAAGCACTAAACGAACCTTATCTTCAGACTTTCTATCGGCTAGTAAATTGATCAAAAATCTAAGCCAAACACTCATATTAACAGAAATTTAATTCAAGAATAGGAGATCCAATTTCTATGAAACTAAGCAAATTCTCAATACCAGATATTACACATCTATCAAATAGCAAACTAACACATTTACAATAAAATTACACTATAGTTACAAACTAGCAGATTATAGCAGCTAATTGCAGAAAATGAAATGTAGCGCTTGACCTGTGATCATTGAAGTAAGTCCTTTGGTGTCGAAGTCGAGCGCTGAGCTAACTTAAACCAACCACACCTCTTACTACAAGCCGAACACCACTTTCTGCTACAAACTTGTATCTACAAACTGATCATTAACAGAATTCACCATAATAACAACTATCCTACTCGTTATCATTTGCCAGAAAGATCATATCTTTCCAAAAGAAAACCTACAAAAATAAGGAACATGGAAACGAAATAACATGCTCAAAAGTTAAATTGTAGACTACTAAGAGAGAATCATGAAAAGTAGCTTAATCACGATAAGCTATATCAACTCATTATAACAGAAAATCCAAACTTATCATCTAAGTCAACAAACCTACATAATCACAATTAGCAATAAGCTACTGAGCAATTCCTAACAGAACTAAACCAAAGGTTCTCAATTCAGGACTTCACTAATATACTTCGCTGAATAACATATCAAAAACTTGAACTAACTGGTTAAAATATTGAAACAAAAAGAGCTCCACTCATAAGCTCGTATTGAGCTTATGAGCTTTTTGGCTTATTGAAACCAAAAACACGAAATCTGCTATAAAGCTTTTACCGACTGAAGTAACACCTAAAATTAACGCGTTCAAATCATCTAGAGTAACAGAATCAAATCACAAGCAATTAGAAGCTTATGATCACAAACGCTATCCAATAACTATTAACATAATCCAGCTAACTAACTCAACAGACTAACAAGCCAGAACATGTTTAAGAAAAAAGGTAAAGAAGATTGGTTATGAAATAAGAAGAACTTCATTAATGAAGGATAGAAAAAATCTATTACAACTGAACTCTCTGAACATTAGAACAGAATTAAAGTTTTGACAAATGATTAACAAAAAGTAGTTACAAAAGTTTAACTAATCTAATCCTAAGAGCTAAACTAATTGTGTGAAAAACTACACCTAGTCTAACCTATCTAGCTGACTGAAAATGGAGAGGATGTGAGATATTTATAGAGATGTGAGACTGAGGTGAGGGGTTCTGTCGACGTGTGCCATCCAATCAAGTTGTGCCACGTGTAAAATATGAGATTAGGGTTCATCCAAGAATATGGGCGTTTCTACATAGCTTAATCTTGATCAAGCTAAGTTGTATGGTTGTGTTGCTCGGATGATAAAGATCACTTTTCGTTCTTCAATCTTCGTCTGAATCTTCCTCTAACTCTCTTTGAAATCGTCTTGACTTGGTTTGGTGAAGAAAGTATGAAAACTGATATATGTTTCTCTCTCTCTCTCTCTCTCTCTCTCTCTCTCCTCTCTCTCTCTCTCTCTCTCTCTTCGTTTGTGTTTAAGAAGATAAAGACGTGGACTTGCTAACATCGACCAGATCAAGTAAAAAAAATACTTTCCAATTTAGTCCGTGATCTTCCCATTATTATTCATTCTTTAAATGAAAGCTTTTTATCTTTAAAACAAACTCCACTTCATATCCTTGATTTTTGTGATTAATGCGAGAATGGTCCTTGAAAGCTCAGTTTGTCCTTTTCTTCGTCTTTCGTCAAATAAATCCCTTGAAAACGCGTGTTTGCTCCAAAATACATCTTATTTACCCGAAACACACAAAACACAAATACACGCGTAATTCTGATATTTTAAATTTAAATATAATGTATTTGGTCGTGTTTTAAGTGGTTTTTGGATCATAATTGATGAGTGTTTTCACACTTATCAGGTGCCTCGGCAAGAGAGAGACAAGAGGGGGTTAGGGTTTTGATTTTCTGTAAAAAGAGTATTTAATGAAAACCTCTGTGATTTTTATTAATTAATTAGGATTAGTTAATGGGTATGGTCCAAGCCCGTTCCTTCCCTTTCTCCTCTTCAAGCCGATGCACAAACACGCCCTTATACCTTCGTTTTTTTGTTTTTCTTGTTTAAAATTAATCATGTGCTCGTGTTTATTTATCGTGTTATATTTCTTGAATGTTTTCTTAATATTATAGTACATACTTATCGTGTATTAATATTCATGTTTACGTACATAATACTTATGATAATTAATTAATATACATATTGTTCGTATTAAATGTTCGTGATACATGGCTGTTGGGAATAAAATGTAGCCACTCCACTTGAGCGCTGACAAGAGGAAAACAAGCGTTGCTAAGAAGAAAACAAACACTGAAAGATCAAGCGTTGACAAGAAGAAGTCAAGCGTTGATAGGTTGAAGACAAGCACTGATAGAAAGATACAGTCTACGCGTATTTTGTTTCTAGTTTGTTTCTAGTAAAGATAAGCTCAACATTGTATTTTCTATAATTATCTTTACCTAGAATATTTGATACGTAGACTCTTGTACAAGGCTTCTTATGTCTATAAAAGAAGACCTTTAGGTTATGTTTCATAATAAGTTTTCATACGTTAAACACTTTCATTGTAAGCAAGTTCGTTATTATCAATCAAGTGAAAGTTTGTTTTACATCTTTGTGTGTTCTTGTTTAAGTGTTAATTCCGCATAACACTTAGATTACTTTATACATAAACAAAGTTTCTCTACGTGTATAACTTGATCTAATCTCGCTTACACAAGCTTAATCGATCTAAGTTTGGGATCAACAAGTGGTATTAGAGCTTGTTGTGAAACTTTGATCTAAAAGAACACAAGAACCCTAAAAATCACCAAAACCCTAATTTTCACAAAACCCTAAAAACATCATGTCCACTCCAGAAGCAACCTTCTCCTCCTCAAACCACAACATCAAGATTCCCATGCTAGATGCAAACAACTTTGAGCTGTGGAAATTCAACTTTGAGCAATATCTGGGGATCTATGACTACACTCTCTGGGAGATTATTGAATATAGAAACACATTCGATAAGGCTGCAAAGATTTCCAATGCCATTGCTAAAAGATTAGCAGTTCAAGGATGTTCAGAAGAAGATAAGAAAGAAAAACCT
The DNA here is from genome assembly GCA_025667525.1 of Glebionis coronaria. NCBI lineage: Eukaryota > Viridiplantae > Streptophyta > Magnoliopsida > Asterales > Asteraceae > Glebionis > Glebionis coronaria. The sequence goes on along the minus strand of JANFOE010001259.1, from coordinate 91,575 downwards.
GATGATGGTAGAGCTGTGTCTGCTGAAGACATAGCAAAGAAAAGGGTTGATATGAAAACCCTAAACATTCTGAAACTCTCCTTGGGACAAGAAAATCAGCACAAATACAGAGGTTATGAGTCTGCAAAAGACCTTTGGGCAGCCCTTGAAGTTGCATATGGTGGTAATGCTGATACTAAGGTAGAGAAGAAGAAGCAACTCTTGCATGAGTATGCTGTTTTTAAGGCTCAATCTAATGAGAAGCTTAGCAGTGTGAGAAGTAGACTGTTTGACATTACAAGCAAGCTGTCCTTCATGGGGACACAAGTTGGTGATATTGACATTATTGCTACTTTTCTTAAAAGCCTTGGTGATGCGTGGAAGATTGAGGCAAGATCTATAATTGCCAATAAAACTCACAAAGGTTCTACTTTTGATGATATCTACAAAAAACTGAGGCTGTTGGAGAATGAAACTCTTTTGGAGCATGGAAGTAAGTCTACCAATAGTAACATGGCCTTCTTCTCACATAGTGAAGGTCAATTTGATCAGAAGGACTCATACATGCACCCAGTTACTGGATCAACATGTGTCAATGCTGGATCATATCCTGTCAATGCCAACATAAGTGATGAGCACTTGGAGGAGATGGATATAAAGTGAAACATGGCTCTTTCAAGTATAAGAGCAAACAGGTGGAATAGAAGGTTTAAGAAGAAGATGACCTTTAATGCAAAGGACACTGCTGGATTTGATAAATCCAAGGTTGAGTGCTAAAATTGTCATCGTATGGGGCACTTCATGAGAGAATGCAGATCTCCAAGAAGATCTGATGCTGGAAAATCCTCAAGCCAAATTGTTAAGGCTAAGGATCCTAAGGCCATGGTGACAGTGCAAGAAATTGATGGCATTGGATGGGACTGGAGCTATTTGGCTAAGGATGAGGAAGAGGATAAAGCTTTGGTTGCTGAGATAGAAGAAGAAGAGCATGTTCAATATGCTCTCATGGCACACTCCTCCTCTTCATCGGACAATGAGGTATACGATGATGCTTTTTGTAGTAAGGGTTGTCGTTTAAATACTGAAAAGCTTAACAAAGAGGTTTTAAGATTGTTAAGTGATTTGAGTACTGAGAGATGCAAGTTGTCTAACTATCAAATTGCTCTCACTCAAATTGAGAAGACAGTTTCTGAGTATAAGAAAATGGAGTTTGACCTAAAAGATCAAATAAATATCTTAAAACATGATTTAAATGCTAGTAATGATGTTAGAAACATCATGGAAAGGGTCAATGCTGAATTACAGGCTAAGTTAGATGAGGCTATCAAGAATAAGGATAATGTTGACCTTAAAATTCAGAGATTTGATAAGGGCTCACAAACCCTAGGAGAATGTGTTAGTAAATAGAGGGATCCTAAGGAAATGACTGAGATTGGGATGAAAGACTACTAGTGTTCTACCACCAGCTGGGGACTTCTATGGTGTCCAAAGAAAGGACTTATCTTGGACTAGTTTACCAGAACTCCAAGAAGAGGAATTTATTCCTCCACCAAGAGTCCTTACCCCAGTTGAGGAATATAGGCAAAAGTTGACTGACTTGAATGAATGGAAGAAAGCCAAACCTACCTTATTTGTCAAGGGTAGCATGCTTTGTGATAGTCCAAATGAGTCAAACCCTATCAAAGTAACAAACCCAATCACTGGCAAGACTGTTGACCTTGGCTTCAACACTGTTAAGAAACCTAGCATTAAGTATGTAGAAATGTATAGGAAAACTAGGTCACCAAAAAGCCAAGTTAGTGATAATGGAACAGGTTTCTTTTCTTCTAGACCTAGGGTTGTGTCTAGAAAAGCCTGTTACACTTGTGGTAGATTTCCACATTTAGCATATAAGTTTGTCAACGCTTCCAAGGTCAATGTTGTTAAAAGGTCAAACACTGTCAGACCGAAAACTTTTGTGGAGCAAAGTCCACAAGTTGTTAGACCAGCCCCATTCTTCACTAAAGGGTCTAACACTCATGGACAAAGACCTTTTCAAAAGACCAATACATGGTCTAATAGGAAATGGGTTCCTGTAGCAAACCCTAGGTTCAACGCTGATGAGGGTAATTTCAACGTTGACAAGACCAAATCCAACGCTGACAAAAACGTTGCCAGACCTAAATATTTGCAACCACGGGGAAAGGGGTCTAAAGCTTCTTCTAGCTTGACACGGAGACCTAAGCAAGATCAAAACCCTAATTCTAATGGGATTTCTATGACCTATAACAGATTTAATTATATTTCAAAGGTCATCATAAAACCAATTGGGGTTAACTGGGTGTTTCATCCAAAAAGGGATGAACAAGGGGTTGTTATGAGAACTAAGTCTGTTCTTGTTGAACAACCAGATGAATCCAAGTCTGCTAAGGCTTGGGTTCCCAGAGAAAACTAATTTGTTTTCTTTATGTGCAGGGAATTCAAAAACAGGTAAATGATTATGGCTATTCGGATAGTGGATGCTCTAGGCACATGACTGGGAAGGAAGATTATCTCACTAACTTCACTCCCATTAAGGATGGTGATAAAGTTTACTTTGGAGGCGGATATGGAACTATCACAGGCAAAGGAACTCTTCTCACCAAGAACTTGCGTTTTGAAAACGTGTTTCTGGTAAAAGAACTTGATTACAATCTTTCTAGTGTATCACAAGTTTGTGATAACAAAAATAAGGTTCTTTTTACGGATATTGAATGCTTGGTGTTGAGCAAGGATTTTAGAATTCCAGATGAGAAATATATTGACTATAGAACACCTAGGCATAAGGACATTTATAATGTGAATCTTAATGGTATTAGGATGAATAATAATATGTCATGTTTTTATGCTAAAGCTTCAGTTGATGAGAGTAATCTATGGCACAGGAGACTAGGGCACATTAAGTTTAAAAATATAAACAGACTTGTGAGACTTGGCTTGGTTGATGGCTTGCTTGAAAAGGCTTTCCACAATGACCACTCTTATGTTGCATGCCTTAAAGGCAAGCAACACAAGGTCTCATTTAAGTCTAAACAGGTGCACTCTAGTTCTAAACCACTTCACTTGCTACATATAGAGAGTTTGAATGGTAAATCATACTGCTTTGTCATCACATATGACTTTTATAGGTTTACTTGGACTTTCTTTTTAGCCATGAGAAGTGACACTGCTGATACTTTAATTAGCTTTATTACTCAGATTGATAAGAAAACTGGTAATGAAGTTAAAATGCTTAGAAGTGATGAGTTTAGAAATAAACTGTTGGATGATTTTTGTGCCAAGAAAGGGATTACTAGACAGTTTAGTGTTTCCAGAACCCCACAACAAAATGGGGTTGCTGAGAGAAAGAATAGAACCCTAATTGAAGCAGTCAGGACTATGTGGGCTGATGCTCACTTTCCCATAGCTTTTTGGGCTGAGGCTGTGAATACAGCTTGTTATGTTCAGAATAGAGCATTGGTCAACAAGATACATAACAAAACACCTTATAAGTTACTTTGGGGAAGGAAACCTAATATTGGTTTCCTTAAACCTTTTGGTTGTCATGTAGTTGTACTAGATACTAGTGATGCCTTAGGTAAATTTAGTGCTAAAGGTGATGAAGGCTACTTCATGGGTTATTCATTGCAGAGTAAGGGATATAGGGTTTACCTTAAAAAGGAAAAATGAATACTTGAAAAAGTACATGTTAGGTTTTTAGAGAGTAAACCTAGTGATCCTGAAAGTGGTCCGAATTGGTTGTTTGACTTGGAACCTCTATCTAGGACTTTGAATTATATGCCTGTTACTAATCAAGACATTATGAAGCTAACTTCAAATGTTGTGGAATAACCAGTTGTTGATGTTTTAGGTATACAGGTTAATGAAGAGGTTAGATCACAAGCAGACAAGTCATCTCCCATACAAGAGTATGTCACTATTCCTATATGGACAGATGCTTTTGCTACTTCTGTTGCTGTTGGAAAGGATAATGGTGGTCCCCAAGTATCACCAGTTAACAACATGCATGATCCTTCAGGCGCTGACAAAGGAAAATCTGGCGCTGACAGGACAAATTCAGGCATTGATGGCTCAAACGTTGACAACACCATTTCAGGCGTTGATGATCCAAACGCTGACAACCTTGGTTCAGGCGTTGACAACACTTTTGAGCATATCTTCTCTTCAAATTTTGAACAAGGTGAACCTTCAAGCAGGAATGAAGAGGTTCATACAAATATTGATGGAAGAGAGTCTGAAGAAGATATTGGCAACTTGGAGGATGAGATTGAAGACAACAGACTTTTTGAGGGAGGAGTTCTTACTTCCACTATGAAGAATCACCCCACTTATCAAATTATTGGAGATGTCATGTCTCCTGTTCAGACTAGAAGATCTCATCAGAGTCTTGGTGGATTTATTGCCAATATACACAAGAAGGTTGATACCCCTCTTGTTCAAGCATGTTTGTTTGCCTGTTTTCTGTCACAACAGGAACCCAAGAAGATTTTTGATGCTCTCAAAGAACCAAGTTGGGTGGAAGCAATGCAGGATGAGCTTCACCAATTTGTTATTTAGGATGTTTGGGAGCTGGTTGATTGTCCCAGATATGTCAGACCTATTGGGACAAGATGGGTTCTTAGAAACAAGAAAGATGAAAGAGGCATTGTGGTCAGAAACAAGGCACGTTTAGTGGCTCAGGGATATACACAAGAGGAATGGATAGACTATGAGGAGGTCTTTGCACCAGTTGCAAGGATTGAAGCTATAAGGATATTTCTAGCCTATGCTTCCTGAATGGGCTTCACTGTCTATCAAATGGATGTGAAGAGTGCTTTCCTCTATGGCACAATTGTTGAGGAGGTATATGTTATGCAGCCTCCTAGTTTTGAAGATCCAGAGAATCCAAACAAGGTGTATAGAGTCAAGAAAGCTATGTATGGACTTCATCAAGCCCCAAGAGCATGGTATGGCACATTGTCCACTTATATGGTGGAAAATGGATTCAAAAGGGGCACCATAGACCAGACATTATTTACAAAGAAGGCTGGTAAGGATGTCTTACTTGTTCAGGTTTATGTTGATGATATCATCTTTGGCTCCACCAATCCAAAGATGAGTGAAGACTTTTCCAAACTTATGACAGACAAATTCAAGATGAGTGAAATGGGGGAGATGAACTTCTTTCTAGCGTTATAAGTTCAGAAGAAAGAAGATGGTATCTTCATCTATCAAGATAAGTATGTAGCAGAGATCTTGAAGAAGTTTAGCTTTTCTCCACATGAAAAGAGCGCTACTACTCATATGGATAGAGAAAACCCTTGGGGAAAAGTTGGAGATGGAAAAGATGTGGATATCAGGCACTATAGATCAATGATTGGTTCATTGATGTATCTCACAGCCTCAAGACCTGACATCATGTTTGTTGTGTGTGCATGTGCACGCCATCAAGTGACTCCCAAAGAATGTCACCTTTATGTTGTCAAGAGAATCTTTAGGTACCTTAGATGTTATCCAGATCTTGGCTTGTGGTACCCAAAAGATTCACCATTTGAGCTTATTGCATATTCAGACAGTGACTATGAAGGTGATAAGTTTGATAGAAAATCCACAACTGGTGGATGTCAGTTTCTTGGGAGTAGGTTTATATCTTGGCAATGCAAGAAACAAACAGTGGTGGCCAATTCTACAACTGAAGCAGAGTATGTTGCTGCAGCTGCTTGTTGTGGACAAGTCTTATGGATTCAGAACCAGTTGTTGGATTATGGGTATAATTTCATGCATACCAAGATTTTTGTTGACAATAACAACACTTTATGCATTATTAAAAATCCTGTACATCATTCTAAAACAAAACACATAGAAATTAGACATCATTTTATAAGGGATTGTTTTAAGAAGGGTTTAATACAACCAGATAGGGTTGACACAGAAGAAAATGTGTTTGATTTATTAACTAAACCTTTTGATGCTGGAAGGTTTCAATACTTGGTAACAAGTATTGGAATGATCAATCTCACATAATATGTGTTTTGGGGTCTTATTGTAAAAGTATGTACAGGATAATGCATTGTTATTGGTCTTTTGAAGTTAGATTTTCCACTATATTTTTCTAACGCTGACAAGGTTATCTTAACGCTGACAAGTGTTATCGTGGCGTTGTCAGCAACAATGTTAGTTTTGTGGTTTTTTATCTAAGTGTGCAGGTGGTGTTAGCATTATACCATTGGATACAGAGTTGCTTATGGATCCTTGGAGAATCATTTGAGCATGTTTTTTTATTTATGGATGATGGTTGGAATATTTAAATTCCTATCTTGACATAAATGTTTATGTTCATGCATATTTTGAGCAACATATGTATCACAATTTAAGGGGAGGTTTTAGGAACCTCTAGGACTTTTGGGTATTCTTATAATACTCTTATCACAATTCTAGATTGTATCCACAGGTGAGTATAAGTTAGTTTTACTAAATCATGAGGCACTGTAGCATGCAAATTTGATATACTATGCATGCTGCCAAGACATTTTTGGCCTAGACTTGGTTGTGGTCTGTTGGGAGACTTGGGAATGATTTTATCATGGGTTTACTTGGGAGTTACAAGGAATTTTATGAGATAACTTAGTTGTTAAGAATTTTTGTTAGCAAGGAACACTAGAGGACTGTTATGTCTATCTTGCATAAGCAAGTGTGCATAACTGGACTGTAAAACCCACATGCTTTTACAATGAATAGTGCCCTTAAGATCTTACGTCCTAGATTTAAACTTACCTTATTTAGTATTGATCACATTCATGTGCTAATAATCAAGAAAGTGCATACGTGTATGACATGATAAGTACCGATTACGTACGAACCCATGATAAACAGTTTATAAATATGTCACGTGAACTTAATTAAATCATGATCACCATTTAAAATACGAACTAAAATAATTACGTAAATACATATAATAAAATTACGAGCGTTAAGATTACGATAAACGACATGATAAAATAAACAGAAACACTTTAAACACGAACATGTTTAACCACGAACGAACACGAAACATCGGGACACGAGAAAAGGTACGGGTACCCCATGTGGGGCCCCATACCCACGGCACACAATCAAGAAATGGGCTAAGCCCATCAAGTTTACATGAAAGGGGGGTAAAGGGCAAAAACTACTTTCATTTTTCACTTTTCAAGAAAATAAACATAAAACCCTAAAAGATTTTTCTCCTTCTCCTCCTTGTTCCTCCTTGTGCCGCCACCTATAATAACACCATAGGAGGGTGTTGTTGATTTTTGACATTAAAAACAAGTGCTAGAAACCGTGTTTGTTCATCCCTTTTCAAGCTACGTATTGGTATATCATTCTAAACCTTTCTTTTTAATTCTTTTTAATCTTTGATTATTTTCATGAACATGTCATTAATATTCTTATTAAAACATGATAATTAAACATTGATCTAACATGTTTTGGGGTAAATTAAAATAATAGGATGATATAAAAGGGTGTTTGTTTTGGCCGCCTAGTATAACCAACCCGAAGGGGGGTTCGGTTTGCTTATTGCCGCCACCACCAAGACCATTTTTGGTCTTGGTTGGTTCATGTGGGACCCACGGCAGCAAGGGGGCACAAGTACCCCGAGTTTGGCTCGGGGTACGGTGTCGAGTTCATGCCCGATTCATGGTTCGTTGGTTAAATCATGATTTATGCTACATGTTAATTTTTATGAATTATGAACTTAGGATATAAATTAATTAATAACATGAGATATTAATTAAATCATGACTTAGGTTATTTCAATTATTAATTTAGCATGATATTAATTTAACCTAAGTATTTTATGTTATAAGTTATAATTAATTAATTATTTAAAACATGCCTATAATTAATTAATTTAGACATGACTTAGGTTATGTTATTAATAATAATAATACACATTTTAACCTAAGTATTTTATTCCATTTTAATTAAAACATGTTATACTTTAATTAAAATTGTTGGGTCTACTAGATGTAGATCTTGCAGCCTGTCAGGACCGGTGAATGACTTCTGTAATCATAAGTCAAATCACAAAGAGACTCTATACACAATATGAATGTAGAATATAAATATAAACAAGAGAAACAGAATAACTATAAAGACTTGATCCTTTCTAAGGATTTCTAATATTGATAAAGACTAGAACTACGTTTTGAGAAGGTGTCTATAACCCTTCTGCCCAAGGTTCCTTTTATACTACAAGGAAACCCTAATACATCATTAATGAAAACGTGTAAAACTGATATGCATATCCTTTCCTAACATATCTCATGCATATCCTAACAGAATATTAAGTAAATAATAAAGTTTGACTTCGACTAGGACCAGGAGCAGGACTTGCTCCTACTACGACTAGGACCAGGAGGAACTACATACCTCCTAGTCTACCTATTACATATAACTATTACAATGGTCCTAACAATCCTCCCCTAAACTTGAATTTGACCTGTTGAATTCAAGTTTCCTGGAAAACGTGCAAAGAAAACCCGAGGATTGAATCAGCAAAACACATAGCAGCATCAACAAGATAAGAATCAGAAGAACAGCCGCATGAAACACTAGAAGCTTCTCCAAAGCTTGTAACAAATCAGCATCAGGTTGAATCTTCGCAGCAACATGAGCAGATTTGATTAGCCTTTACCAAGTAGCTGCTCGCTCTTGGGCTAGCTAGTCATTCTGGTGGAATAAGCATCACCCTGGGAGACTAGAACCCAGCCCAACTCTTAGAACGTGAATCAATGGTGAGTGGGAGTACCCTGATGATTTTAGGCAAACCATCACAGCCGTCAACGGATTTGATGCGTCTTTACCATAAGCCGTACCCCTCTGGACTCGCCAACTCTTAGCAATGAAGCATCGGTGAGTTGAACACCCTATAGCTTTAAGCAAGCTATTACAGCTATCAACGGATTTGATAAGATCTTTACCAAGAGCCGTACCCCCTTGGATTAGCCACTTTTCAGTCCAAGACTATGGCAAGTGAAAACCATCCAGTTTTAGGTAACCTGGCAACCATCAACGGATTTGATAATCGCACCAGGAGCCGTACCCTCAAGGTGAATCAACTTTTTCTTGTCGATTAGACATGGTAAGTTGAGAACCATTTGTTGTGTGGACCACGTCCAACACCAAGTGAAACCAAGTACCAGAACAAACTCAAACCAGGAACCACATTTTGAACCAGCCAAGGGATATTATGTACAAGTATAAAAGCTAAACTGTGTTAAAGTATAAGCAGATATTATATAAAAAGTATTTTTTTGTTTTTTTTTTTTGTTTTTTTTATTATTAGTTTGTGTGATTTGTTTGTTTTTTTTTTTTTCTTTTTTTTCTTTTTTTTAACTATAAAGAATAAAAGTCACCAATCACTGTACATATCGGTGAAAAGAATCATAATAAGAACAAAAATTCAAATATATAAGCACTTACAACCCATTCACCTTACATACCAGAAGCGGCCTTCTTATCCGCTAGCAACCGTGCTTGAATACCCTCCACCAAAGATGTAGCCATACTCGACTCATTCCCAGAAGGAGCAGTAGAAATCTGCAAGTGACTTGCCAGCATTGCTTCCATGGAAGAAATAGTCAAAGGATACACAACATCCGTCAACATAAACACCACATGACCAGAACCTAACTCCAACACATGAACTCCACATCCAGCATAAAGCTTCCAGCGAACAATCTCCCATTGCATTTGATCCTTCCATACGCCCAAAGGAGTAGCAGATGGAGGAGGATCCAACATAAGCTTGAGATCGGCCCAAAGACGGATACCAGGCCAGGAAGACACCGCCATGGGGTTAAACGGCATACTAGAATCAACAAGCCCAAACAACGCCATAAGATCCATACGGTCAGCCCATGATAACACACCCTGCAAACCCGTGACCATTCGCACAGTCCCATCACTCAAAGTTATCCGATGGGAGACGCCACCAGGAAGTGTTGTAGACCTCTCAACCGTATAACCCGTAATACTTCTATTGCCCAAGGTAAGTCAGAATCGCTATCCGAAGCTGCATCAATTAAGTTCTCAGGATCACGTTTCTCAAAAGGAACTGATTTACCGCGGCGAACACGACGAGTAAGTTTCTGGCGAGTGGAACGTCGAGGCATGGGGGCCGAAGGAGTGGATTCAACCTTCACCTGAACTTCAGCAACAGCAGGAGCAGCAGTAGAAGTAGACTCATGAACATGTCCACCCAAAGAACCACTAGGTGCTGCATCAGAAGTAGGATTAGGTTGTGTGGCAGGAACTTGTGGTGATGAAGATGGCACATCAGATGTAGCAGCAGTAGGTATGGTGGGATCAACAAAAGCACTTGCAGGAACATGGGTGGTGGTAGGAGTAACAGGTGTGGTGGTGGAAGCATGAGTGGTGGTGGTCGTAACAAAGATGGTAGTAGCAGGAACAGCAGTAGAACCAATAGGAGCAACCAAGGGTGTAGTAGAAGGACCAACAGAAACAGCACCAGAACTAGAAGAACTACCATCTGAACCAGGAATGGGCACAGACGGAGGAGCAGTAGAAGCATCAGGCATAGAAGCAGTCACACCACGAGGATGGTAAATAAATCTTTCCGGTATAGGTTGACTCTGACGCTTCACCATCTTCTCATAAAGAACCTTAAGCTCATCAAATGTCAAAGCTCGCACCCGATTCCAAGACCACGGAGCATTGAAATGAGCAGCAGATTGATATTTCACGTAACGTTGCATCTGCTGGCGCTGCTCAGTCCGAGAAAGAGGTCTGTTCCTACGTTGTTTCTTGAGTTCTTCAGCAAGAGTCAACTGATGCTTACGCATCATCACCATAGCACGCGGAATACAATTGTGTTCATCAACATCATCACCCAACAAATCTTTAAACTAAGCATAATCCCGAGTGAGAACAGTCAACACTTGCATCCATTCACCATCAGTCCAATGCATAGCATCATGCTGAATTTGCGCACGCCTTCGCTCACGAAGCTCTTTCTCAGCAGCTTTATCCTCCTCATCAATCTCAGCCTGAACCCGACGAGAAGCCTCTTCACGAAGTCTGTCTTCTTCAAGCTGTCGACGAGAGCGCTTGCGGGTGGGAGATGGAGAATCAGTCATTGGAGCTTTTCCCTTCGGATCATTAGAGGGACCAGCATGAGAACCAGCAGCAGCATCAGAATCACCACCCATAGAAGGGGGAATAGCACTAGAAGAAAGAGCATTGGAGGACATTGGAGGACCAGGCAGATCATCATAAACTTTATCAGCAAAGGCAGCCTTTGCCAGCAACGTCAAGCCATCCTCAACATTCTCCGCGCCCTCATCCTCAGAATCCGAAAGAACCACATGCTTCTTGCGACGACGCTGTTGATTCTCCAATACCTTAATACGATCGGCCAGAGGAAGAACAAACTCCCTTGTGAGCTTCCGATGTTGGTTCAAGTCAGCTTCCAAACACAGCATCCTCTCATGGTACCTGTGCATAAGATCTAACAAAGATGTCAGTGTAGTAGGCTCCTCTGCCTGCCCACCAAGAGAACTTGGATCAGGGAAAGCATCACGGGAGCCCGAAGCAACATTGGGGTCAACGTGTGGAGAACTAGCAGCAAAGGGGATATCAGTCGAGTGTGGGGCAGGGCTAGGAGGTGGAGTCTCCACAAATGGAGACTGGTGTGGAACGGAGGAAGGACCAGCCTTGGAAGGGGATGGTTTTTCAACCACCACCTCCTCTACCACAGGAATGTCACCACCAGTAGGAGCCTCCTCCTCCTCCATGGGGTCATCATCTAACACAACCAACTCAGGAGCCTCCTCCTCCTGACCTATAGGACCCTGAGCCAACCCCATCATGGCTTGAGTCAGTGGCCTCCAATCCCCAGTAAACCCATTCATCATATTGTAATACACTTTCGCTGTTAGTTTAGATGGTACATGCTCAGCCCTATCACGTGGAATGCAAACAAGTATTTGTTGAATAAACCTAGGGTACATAAGAAATTTCTTCCTAGAACCAGCAGTTGACAAATTACTAGCCATCCCCTCAAATAAATAATGGGAAAAGTTAAACACTCTACCCTGGGCTAAATATATAAGACCAGTAGCCAAAGGAGTAGGGAACGCATCCCAACTCCCCGACTTGGGACTCAGACAATGGATTAAATAGTGAACCAGAAGCTTCCACTGAGGGGAAAACCTATTCTTTTGGAATTTAAACTTCCCCCCATGTTCATAACCTATGGCTGCCATACCCTCTAATACTTCCGAATTGGGAAGTGATACAACACCCCCCTCATCCTGAAGATGAAGAGAAGAGCGAATAGATGCTTCAGTGACCACATAAGCACGTCCATCTATGGTAGCATGGAGTGCTCGTGGACGTCCAGCCACATTCACAAGCTCAGCAGACGCCCAAAATTGACGTACCACACTATCATATATGGTAGGACAAACAGTAAATGCAAACCTTAAGTTTGAAGCTTCAATAAACTCCAAGATATCAGCAAAATGTTCATGATTAGGACCATCACCCAGATAAGCAACCCGATTATGAGCAGGTTGATAAGCAAGAGCAGCCATGGATCTTGATGAATGGATTGAAGAAGGATTTGGATTGGAATGAGAGGAGTAGAAGCGGTTTTTGTGTGTGTTTTAATTGTAATGAGTGTATGTTGACCATATAGGAAGAAAATAGTAACTGTTCATTGACCCCTATTAATGGGGGGTTGCCCTTTCAAATTAAGCCATAATGGCATACTAACCACTTGCCCTTTTTAACATAATAACTTACCCCCAATTTATTTGGTGAATTCAAACTTGTAAATATCAGTATTGGAAACGTTGACCAAAAGTCAAAGTGCACAATAGTCGGACCAGGAGCAAAACGTGATTAATAAAGAACAAAAGGAATGAACAGTAGCCAGACCAGTACCAGTACCAAGAGTCACACACCAATAGACATGGAAGGATTTTAAACCACCAGAAAGCAACCAAGCATAACTAGAAGCTGACCAAAGAGGACCAGAAGCCAGTCATATAAGGCCATATCCACCAGAAGAGAGCAAAAATCCTCCATCAGAAGCACCACACACCACCATAACCAAGCAATTATGTTGTTAAGTACTATGAATACATTAGACAGACCTAATATGTACACAAAGCCTCCCTTTAGGCTTTGCCTCCCCTCAATCCGAGACGTCACGGATTGACCATCCCAATATGAACCACCAAGTGGTTAAACCGAGGACCATCAAAAGCTTTAGTCAGCAAATCAGCAACATTGTCATCCGTATGAACTTTTAGAACCTGTATCAGCTTCTTCTCATTTGCATCGCGTATAAAATGATACCGAATCTCAATATGTTTCGTCCGCTGATGAAATACAGGATTCTTCACAATACAAATAGTGCTTTGATTGTCAATAAAAATTTTGGTATTCATAAAATTGAACCCATAGTCCAACATCTGATTTTGGATCCATAAAACTTGACCACAGCAACTAGCAGCAGCTACATATTCAGCTTCTGTGGAAGAAGTAGCTACGATTGTCTGTTTCTTACATTGCCATGAAATAAGCCGACGACCCAAAAATTGACAACCACCAGTAGTAGACTTCCTATCATTATTAGCACCAGCATAATCACTATCACTGTATGCTTCAAGAACAAAGGGAGATTCTCTAGGATACCATAGACCCAATTTAGGTTGAGCCTTTATATACTTGAAAATCTTCTTCACTGCATTTAAGTTCGAAACCGTTGGAGTCACCTGGTGTCTAGAACAAGCACTTACTGCAAACATAATGTCTGGACGTGATGCAGTCAAATACATGAGAGAGCCAATCATAGACCTGTACATATGAACATTTACCGGTGGATCTGGCTCATTTTTAAGTTTGAGTTTAGCAACTTCATAAGGGGTTGCTGCTGGTCTAAGAGGATCCATGTCAAACTTCTGAAGGATCTCATGAACATACTTATCTTGACTGATGAAAATCCCATCCGATTGTTGCTTGACCTGAAGACCAAGGAAAAATGACAGTTCTCCCATGGCACTCATCTGAAATTCGCCTTTCATCAAGTGTTCAAACTCATCACACCACTCCTTCCTTGTAGAACCAAAGATAATGTCGTCCACATAAACCTGAACAAGAATAATATCCTTGGAGTTCCGCCGAAGAAATAGTGTCTTGTCAATAGTGCCTCTTCTATAGCCATTCTTTAACAAGAAAGTGGAGAGACGCTCATACCAGGCTCTAGGAGCCTGATGTAACCCATAAAGAGCCTTGACCACCTTGTAGACTTTCTTGGGATGAAGTGGATCAACAAACCCCTTAGGTTGAGCAACATACACTTCCTCGTCAATTTTTCCATAGAGAAATGCACTCTTGACATCCATCTGGAACACCGTAAAGCCAACATACGAAGCAAAGGCCAAAAACAGACGAATGGCCTCAATCCTTGCAACAGGCGCAAAGACTTCAGTATAATCAATGCCCTCAATTTGAGTGTGTCCTTGTGCGACAAGCCTAGCTTTATTCCTAACAACAATTCCCCGTGCATCCTTCTTGTTTTTGAGAATCCATTTGGTATTGATAGCTGTCTTCCCATCTGGTAAGTCAACCAGAACCCAAACATTCTGAAACAAGAATTGCTGCATTTCCTCCTGCATAGCCTCCACCTAACTTTGATCCTCAAGAGCATGAGAAACAGACCTAGGTTCCACCTGTGAAAGAAAACAAGCAAACAAACAGTGTTGAAAGTCCGTATGATTATTACGCTTTTCATCCTCAATATAGCCCACAAGAGCATGATGATCAGACGAGGCCTTCTGCTGCATTCTGCGTGTCTTGACGGTAGAACCAGGATCTCCAATAATTTGTGTGGTAGGATGGTCTTTATGTGGTTGCAAGACTGGATTGGAAGAAACATCCACTTCTGGTGCCAAGTTATTGAGATCACCAACAAAATCAGCATCATATGAAGCACTTTGGAAGATCCCGTCTACCGGTTGTTTATGTATATCATCGAGCTTGGTAGAAGACTTCTTTTCATGATTCCCCAAATCAGAACGACTGGAGAAACGTGTATTGGAAGCAGACTCACTAGCCGGAGTACCAGTAGGGGAGTGACTAGCACTAGGAGCAGAAGCTGGAGTACCAGGAGCAACTTTGTCAGTAGGCGCAACCAAGGGAAACTCAAAACTACCTTGAGCCGCTGCTTTAGTAGCTTCTTGTTGTTGCTTGAGAAGAGTATCAAGAGCTGCTTGGGAGTCCTGTACATCCAATGAAGTTGCATCACTAGGAGGAGTAGGAGAAACCGTGGTGGAATAGGATGGAACCACAAAAATGTCATCCTCATCATCTGAATCAGAAAGGCTAGAAGGAACACCAGTACTTGAAGTAGCAAACACTTGTGGTCCTGCATCATGGTTAGTTTTGAAACGAAAATATCCTAACGAATCACTAAGATAATCAAGATCAAAATACCATTCAGGACCTGTTCCTTGTATGTTTGTCTTCTCCTCAAAATACCTGAGATTAATAGTTTCAATTATCCGTTTGGCTTGAAGATTGTAGACATGATACGCCCGAGAATGAGCTGAATATCCTACAATATATCCTTCATCAGCCTTGCCATCAAACTTCCCCAAATAGTCACTAGTATTCAGAATGGTGATTGGACACCCAAAAGGCTTCAAATGAGCAATATTTGGAACTTTGCCCGTGAGCAGCTCATAAGGTGTTTTCTTGTGTGGATTGGTAATAGACACCCTATTCAAAACATAACTTGCAGTATTAACAGCTTCTGTCCAGAACATGGTCGGAAGCTTGGAATCGACAAGCATAGTTCTTGCTGCTTCTATTAGTGTCCGGTTCTTTCTTTCTGCCACACCATTCTGTTGAGGAGTCCTAGCAGCACTATAATCTCTTTTGATGCCCTTAGCATTGCAAAGTGCGATGAGGTCTCTATTTTTAAACTCGGTTCCATTGTCGCATCGAATACCTTTAACTTTCTTGGACAACTGATTCTCTATTAAGGTAAGAAAATCTCGAAGAATTGAGTAGGTCTCACTTTTGGCATCCATGAAAAACACCCACGCAAACCTGCTATAACCATCAGTCACCACCAAACAGAATTGCTTGTGGACTATGCTTCTGATGGAAGTAGGACCAAATAAGTCCATGTGTAGAAGCTGCAATGGTTCAGTAATGAGACTTAAAGCAGTAATGGCCTTGAAGGATGCTTTGTGTTGTTTGCCTTTGCTGCAAGCAACACAATTTATGTCATTTCTAAACGTCTTGGGAGGTAAACCAGAGACCAGATTCAAATTGGCAAGTTTGTGAATGGTCTTGAAGTTCACATGTCCCATCCTTCGGTGCCATTTTGTGGCTTCATCTTCCGAGGCTTTTGCAACCAGACATGCTAGTTGACCAGTAGGGTTGACTTCATTCAACTTGATGCTATATAGATTGTGTCTTCTAGGGATTCTGAGTAAAACTTGTGAGTCATCCGGAAGCTTAAAATCTTTGGAGAGCACAAGTGCATCAGTATCGGTGAAGAGTACAAACTGCTTCTTGTCACAAATCTGAGAGACCGATATCAAGTTGAAGTGTTGAAGTGCTTCCACATAGTAGACCTGCTCAAAATTTAGATTTGGAGTCTTTATCATTCCTTTGCCAGTGATTCTGCCTTCACCTCCACCAAAATAGACCTTGCCCCCATAAAATGGTACAAAGTTAGAGAGAAGGCTTTTATTGCCAGTCATGCTCCTAGAGCAACCGCTATCAACAATGCCTAGACTAGGATCCTGGTATGGAGTAACCTACAACAACAAGATAATAACAATACAAAAGTTAGTGTCTTAAGGGGACCCAAACCTTTTCAGGTTTGAGCCTGCCTTGTGGATCATTAGAAGAATGCCGAGAAGATTGATGAGATCCACTATTGTTTCTTGGTTGTCTATGCATCATATGGGTATTGTTATTGAACCAAGAACAACCTGCTGAGGACTTAACAGCAGTTCCCAAACTTCCCAAACCAAAATACGAGTGGTCAAACTGATGCGCATAGTTTGGATTATAATTTGGAAAATAATTGTTAGTTGTTTGGAATCCATTTTCTCTCCAATAATCAGACGTGAAAGGAGAGGATACTCTAGAAGTATGAAACATTGGAGCACTAGGATTAAGTCTTCTAGTAGCATATGGAGCAGCTCCTGGTGAACCAGGAGCAAGTAAAGCATGATTAACAGATGCATGTGTGTCATAATAATCACAATCTTTAATTAAATGAAAGGAACTGCCACAAACAAAACATGTTTTGAAAGACCTTTTATTAGAATGAGACTGTTTCATACTGCCTACTTTTTTACACAGATTTCTAGGAAAAACATTCTTCCTAGGACTCAATAAACAAGGACCAGACACACTTGACTTGACAGCAACTTTTTCTTCACACTTCCTAGCACCAGTAGCAGCATGTTCATCCGACTTGGAACTCGTAGGTCTTGACTCTTCACTTGAACCATTAGATGCAGAGTCACCGGCTTTGTCACTGAAAGTACATGAGACAAAGTCGTTAGTATTAGTAGAACTTGTTGGGGACTCAAGCATCTGTGATCCATCCAAGTCATTATGCCATGAGGTGGGCATGAAAGTTCCAGTAAGAGGAGGAGGGACAGCATGCATTTCTGCTGCTGGTTTAAACCTATTGTAACTAGGTTTGCCCTCATCCTCTTTGTCGGCATCAAAGACGCTTGAGAAAGATAAATCAAATACATCTTCAGAATCAATATATTTTTCAAATCCTAAGCCTCTTTTAGTTCTGCCAGACATGCTACTATCAATTAATTTTGAAAGATTTTTAGGTGCCTTTTGCCATTTGTCAAATCTTAACATTGTAGCATCTAATTTAGCTTGCATCTCCTCTTTTTCTTTGATACTAGCATCTCTTTCAGTTTCTGTATATTTAAGCATATTTGTAATTTTTTCTAAATCAATGCTTAGTATCCTGATTTTATCCTCATACGCACGTTGTGTATCTTGTAACCACTTCTTTTGTTGTTCCAATGTGTTTAATGAAGCTTTATAGGCTTGCACCTCTAAATAATACTTATCATTTTGATCATTTACTTCATTAAATTGGGACAACAGTTCTGTGTATTTATCATGACAACCAAGGGGACAATGTTGTACCTGAGGTGAGATGCCCATAAGAGCAAACTCTTCTGCTTCTTCTGCATCAGAGAGATTTCCAGCAATCATTGCCAACACATCAGTCGTGGATTCCGCTGATTCCAGAGTAGAAGCCTGATGGTCATTCCAGTTGACCATGGAGTCAACAGATACCAATGCCTTCTTGTCATCTTTAACCTCCTGAACCTTGAAAGCTGAGTACCTGCTCTTCTCCTGATCATTCTTGCTAGGGCACTCTCTTGCAAAGTGACCCTGTTGCTGGCAGTTATAGCAACGTACCTTGCTTCTATCGAATCTTGCTGGCTCCCGAGGGTTGTAATTAAACTTCCTTCCTGCTTTCTTCTCAAATTTGTGAACCCTAAGAGTAAGCATGGCCATCTGCCATTTAAGATCTATCTCATCCAGATCAAGCTTATCGATCTGTTTGAAGTCATCAAAAGCAAGTTGTTGTTCAGCAGTAACATCAGCCACAAAAGAATGAAGAACAGCTTCTACCATACTCCCAGACTTGGCAGCAGGATCAGGAGCAGAAGATATGGGACTAGAAGCATATGACATGGCACCAGTATGCTGGGGAGAAACAGTATTGCTCGGGCTACTTGCATATGACATGGGACTAGATGCCATAGAGCTCACAAAGGCTGAATTAGCAGGGGTGGGAAAAGAGTCACTAGGATATCCTCTCACATGAGGTTCGAAGGTTCTGAGCCTATGAAACAAATCATCAAAACTGAGATAATCAAGCCCACCTTTGGCTTTAAGAGAGATTACCACCTGGTTCCAAGAGTAGGGTAAGGCTTTAAGAAACCTTGCATTCACATCACCATCATCAGGCTTGGACCTAAGTTGATTCAACTGGCTCAATATCTTCTGGAACCTATCATACCCTTGATTCAGACCTTCAGTTTCTGAGATTTTGAATTCTGTGAATTCATCTCTCAGCATGGACCTTCGCATTTTCTTTGACTCCTCATTTCCGCCAAACCTTGCTTTTATGCCATTCCAGATCTCTCTGGCATCATCCAAATGGTAGAAGTCACCCATGTGATCTTCAGGAAGAGATTGAAGCAAAATTGTTTTTGCTTTTACCTCCTTCTGAATAGCGATGATTTCCTCATGAGTTTTAGGGTCAAGAAGAGTAATATTACCGTTCTTGTCTCGTCCAGTAAGCTTTCTGCTGTTTCCATTCAGAATGATCTTCCAAAGATCTTGATCAGTGTTGGTGATCCACCATTCCATCTTCATTGCCCAGTTATCATATTCACCTTTCTTCAGAAGAGGGAATTTTCCATTCGTGTTGGAAACCGTAGCCAGGATCTGCTGAGGTTGCACAATTTTAGGAGTGCCTTCTTCTCCTGTTTGAGTAGAAGTTGAGGCAGACATGATAAACAGATTGTTAGTAATAAGAGAACTTGATTCTGCTTGTATAGAGACCCTCCCAGGCTCTGATACCACTTGTTGGGTCTACTAGATGTAGATCTTGCAGTCTGTCAGGACCGGTGAATGACTTCTGTAATCACAAGTCAAATCACAAAGAGACTCTATACACAATATGAATGTAGAATATAAATATAAACAAGAGAAACAGAATAACTATAAAGACTTGATCCTTTCTAAGGATTTCTAATATTGATAAAGACTAGAACTACGTTTTGAGAAGGTGTCTATAACCCTTCTGCCCAAGGTTCCTTTTATACTACAAGGAAACCCTAATACATCATTAATGAAAACTTGTAAAACTGATATGCATATCCTTTCCTAACATATCTCATGCATATCCTAACAGAATATTAAGTAAATAATAAAGTTTGACTTCGACTAGGACCAGGAGCAGGACTTGCTCCTACTACGACTAGGACAAGGAGGAACTACATACCTCCTAGTCTACCTATTACATATAACTATTACAATGGTCCTAACAAAAATGCTTAACCTATAGTTTAATTAAAATACATGAAATAATAATTAAACTATACACTATATCATATGACTTAAGAAATAAGCTTATAAACACTTAGACTTATATGTTAGCTTATGTAACCAGCTTAATTCTAATTATGGAAACTTCTATTTATAGAAACTTAATTAAATAAGGCAACTAATCTATTAATGGAAACCTTCTATATATGGAAATCTATCTATTTCAGGCAGCTAATCTAATCATGGAAACTTTCTATATATGGAAACTTATTTAATTAAGGCAGCTGATCTATTTTTGGAAACTTTCTATTTTTAGAAACTAATCTATTTTAAGCGGTAAATTCTATTTTAGGAAACTTTCTATTTTTGGAAACTTTCTATTTTTGGAAACTTTCTATTTTTGGAAACTTTCTATTTTTGGAAACTTTCTATTTTTGGTAACTTTCTATTTTTGGAAACTTTCTATTTTTGGAAACTTTCTATTTTTGGAAACCTGCTATTTTTGGAAAGTTACTTATTATTACACAGTAAGTATAATAATACATGAAATACCAGTAATACTTAAACAGATTAATCAGAATACAAGATAAACACAGTTTAAGGCTTTAAACAGTAAACCATGACCTAAAACATACAAAGTAAGCTAAGACGAGACATAAAACCTAGTACGTAATCAGTGAATCGATACTTATACACGTGTGTATTCATGTAGCTTTAGTGATCCAGAAGTAGGAGTCTTTCTTCCGTTCATTCACTGGACTTGAGGTACGGATTCCCGTCCTTTCACTATGGACATTCTTTCCTTATTAGGATTTCCCCGTATGCAGCCAACTGTTTTCCCCAGTATTTGTTTTATTGTTTTGAACTGCTTATGTTTAATTAGCATAATCTATAGCCATATACAAGCATGACCAGTTTCACCTAGTTATGGAGGTACCATAACCATAACATTGGAGGCACCAATGTTATGACTTCCCTACGGCGGAGTGATTGCTCGTGGCGTCCCTTTTCAGTTTTGGCCATATTATTATATCATGTGGGGCGTATGGGTGCATCCTAGTTACATGTTTTATTCAGTATTTCATGGTGAATGTGGTGTGTGCCTTGCATCCTTCACAAGGAGTTGATCCCTCCTACCCAAACCAGTATATTAATTAGAGGCATCCCCTCTAATCAGCATGATGAGGTCACCCCTCCAAGTATTCATGCACGTGACCTTTTCATGACCTATATGGGCTATGGTATATTTATGTTAAAACAGTTTTCATAAGATAAACATAAGGCTTTTCAAACTATAAAACCAGTTTTCTTAATACTTAACCAGTTTACTCAGAACTTAGTCTTCCGCTATTATATGTTACATGCTTATCCTATTTCATGCTATATTGTACATCCGTGCACTGAGCGTCTTGCTCAGCCGTTTTCCTTTTCATGTTCCCAAAACGGCAAGTACTCAGGGACGCTCGTAGATCTCAAACGTACGTGCATATGGATTGGAAGCTTTACTGTCTTTCTTTACTTTATGCATTTCCTTTACTTTAATACAGTTGCTATGGACATTGTTTCGTCCTTTCCTTTTACAATATTTATGTTTGTGTGTGATGAGCTCTACTTTGGGGTTACCGATGTTTGATTCCGGTATTTCCCTTTTATGGTCAAATAATGCTTAGACATGTATCCTTGTATGCTTTGATGACACGCCATGATTATGCGTAAGATTCCATTTCCAAAATGGGGTGTTACAATTATGGTATCAGAGCCAAGGTTTCGACCTGTAGGCTCTCAAATATGACCTGTGATTAGTGGGTAGTCACTACGGTCTTCCTAGAACTGACAGTTGTTTTCATGCATTCATCATTTTTAAGCATACGTATACATGTCATTATTACAGGGTTTTTGACTAAGTAATGGTTGGTACAGGACTGGCCCTATTTAGTCGCATGTGTTTTATCGAAACTTTTAGATTTGGGACCGACCCATAGGCGTCCCCTCGATATGTCTTTTGTTTTGGGTGAACTAACCAGAGGCGTTCACTCTCGAGCATCAAAAGTTTTCATAAAACTGCATCATGCATTCATACAAAGATTTTCTTGCATAAAATTTTTCTCGTGAAATTTTTTGTATAAATTTTTTTTTTTTCATGTATATATATATAACATATATTTTATGTTTTGAACTATTAATCATATGTTTTATGTTATACTGTCAGATGGTTCTCACACGCGAGCAAGAGCAGCTCAATGCGGCAATTCAGGCTACCATGCAAGCCTTGCTTCCTCAACTGAGGAATGACATCCGTGCTGAAGTTCAAGCTGCCAACACTCAGCAGCACAATCAGCCACCTCCTCCTCCTCCTCCAGCGACATTAGCAGTATGGCTGGAGAGATTCAACAAGCTCCGCCCTCGAGCTTTTGAGAAGACAGATAGCCCCAGCGATGCTGGAAGCTGGTTGACTCATATCGAGAAGATTTTCAATGATATGGGATGTGACCCCGCATTCAAGGCGAGATTGGCATGCTATCGGTTTGAAGGCGATGTACTCAACTGGTGGCTAGCCTTGACGCAGTCGGAAGGAGGTGATGATTGGGTCGCTGGTTTGACATGGGCCCAATTCAAGGAGAGAGTGATGGAGCAGTTCTTTCCCAAGGCAGAACAGAACAAGCACAAGCGAGAGTACCATGGGATACATCAGAGAGAGGGCGAGAATAGCAACGAATTCATGCAGCGCTTTCTTCGCTTAGCTGGTTTTCTGGGAGCAGCAGCTGGTACTCCTGAGGAGCAGGCACACCACTTTAGGTGGGCACTTCGAACCTCGGTCGCGAACAATCTAGTATGTGCTACGTTCAATACAGTAGCACAAGTGGCCGATGCAGCAAGGAAGCTAGAGATGTTGCAGGAACGAGATGAGTTCGGGGAAGCTGAAAGACCCGACAAGAGGTAAACATTTCGTATTCAAACGGTAACCAAACCGCATCCTATCATTATATGTTCTATAATCATCTCTTAAACTGTATCTTCCAGGCAGAAAACTGGGGACCGGTCTCAGCCGGCTACTCAGCAGCAGCCTCATCAGCCCAAAGGAAATGGTCACACTAACGACCGTTCTGTTGTGGAAAGGCGTAGCGGTAATGATAATTACCGTAAAAACGCTGGACACTCCAACAACAGCAGGTCCTACTATTTACGCATCTTCTTATGATTTAATGTTATATCTCTCATGCTGACACTATATTAATCTCTACCAGGAACCACGGTAACGGGAAGGACCAGAACCACAGGGGTTCGCAGCCTAACCGTTCAGCTAACAATGGTGAACATCTTATGATGCATGTCTTATACTCGTGCATATACTTTATTTTAACACATTTGTCATCAGCAGGCCCTCAGCAAGCAAGGACTCCTGCTGGAGGATTCACTCATCCTCTTTGCAGCACTTGCCATCGCAGACACCCTGGCCCATGTCGTCGTGATTCCGACGCGTGCTAAAAGTGCGGCCTCCCTGGACATCGTATGAGAGATTGCCGTAAGGGTGAAATGGAAGGTACTTCGGGTCATGCTGATACTAAGCCGCCTCCTACCACTGGGCGTGTCTACACGACATCTCGTGATCAGGCAAACAAATCTACAGGTACCATTACTGGAATTTTGTATATGTACGGCCAAGCTGCATGTGTTCTTTTCGACACGGGTGACACTCACTCAGTTATTTCCACTACTTATGCCAAAAACATCAGGACACTTCCCTTGCCATTAGAAAATAGGCTTACCATTTCCACGCCTTTGAGGGACTCTGTATTAATAACTCATGTATACAAGAGCCTTCCTCTAGAGTTTGACGATAAAGTTCGTGCAGTAGTAGCACTTCCCCTAGACATGATTGAGTTCAATATGATTCTCGGCATGGACTGGCTATCCAAGCACCATGCTACCATAGACTGCCACTCATATCGGGTGATCTTCGGCGACATTAATGCACCAGAGTACATTCACAACGGGTTCATACCCAGAAGGTATGTACAAGTCATATCTACCTTGCAAGCACGTGCATTACTGTCACATGGCTGTGAGGGTTATCTAGCTACGGTTCACGACATGGATGCTGAATCCCCATCGATTCAGTATCAACCAGTAGTTTCGGAATTTCAAGACGTCTTCCCAGCTGAACTTCCAGGCATACCACCTGCACGAGAAGTGGAGTTCAACATCGACCTTGTTCCAGGAGCCGAGCCAATCTCTAAGGCTCTGTATCGTATGGCTCCCATAGAGCTAAAAGAACTGAAGGACCAACTGCAGGAACTTCTTGAGCAAGGGTTCATTAGACCAAGCGCATCTCCATGGGGCGCACCGGTCTTGTTCGTTAAGAAGAAGGACGGCAGCATGCGACTTTGCATTGACTACCGTGAACTTAATAACATTACCATCCGCAATAGATATCCACTGCCACGTATAGATGATCTGTTTGACCAACTTCAAGGAGCCAAACACTTCTCAAAGATCGATCTAAGGTCAGGCTACCATCAGCTAAGGGTTAAAGAGCAGGATATTGCCAAGACTGCTTTTCGTACCCGCTATGGCCATTATGAGTTTGTGGTCATGCCATTCGGCCTGACTATTGCTCCAGCAGTATTCATGGATCTGATGAACAGAATCTTCCACGAATTCCTTGATAAGTTTGTCATTGTATTCATCGATGACATCCTGATTTTCTCAAAGTCCACGGAGGAACACGAAGACCATCTCCGTACGGTACTACAGATTCTTCGTCAGAAGCAGCTGTATGCGAAATTCTCCAAGTGTGAGTTCTGGTTAAATAAGGTGGCATTCTTAGGTCACATTGTATCAGCAGAAGGGATCACTATGGACCCAGCGAAGGTTGAGGCTATCACTAAATGGCCAAGACCAACGTCAGCGACTGAAGTCCGCAGTTTCTTAGGCTTAGCTGGATATTATCGCAGATTCGTGGAGAACTTTTCCCGCTTGGCACTACCTCTCACCAAACTGATGCGAAAAGGAGAGAAATTCGTCTAGACGGAAGAACGAGAGAAGAGCTTCGAAGACCTAAAGCAGAAGTTAGTATCTGCACCTATTCTTACTCTCCCATCTGGTACAGGTGGATTTCAGATCTATAGCGATGCATCGGGGAAGGGACTGGGCTGTGTTCTCATGCAACATGGGAAAGTGATCGCGTATACTTCACGGCAGCTTAAGCCCTATGAAGAAAACTATCCTACGCATGACCTGGTACTTGCTGCAGTGGTGTTCGCATTGAAAATATGGAGGCATTACTTATACGGAGAATCATGCGACATTTTCACGGATCACAAGAGCTTGAAGTATATCTTCACTCAACGAGAATTTAACATGAGACAAAGGAGATGGTTGGAACTGTTGAAGGATTATGATATTAACCTACAGTATCATCCCGGAAAGGCTAATGTAGTAGCAGATGCACTCAGCAGAAAGTATGGAATGATCAACGGCATTGAAATCAAGGAACAAAACATAAGAGACTTGGAGCGGCTAGACATCAAAATCATGGTACGTGGGCAGCACGGATACTAGGTGAATCTTAGAGTTGAACCCGAGTTACTGTCTAGGATCAAGGAAGAGCAGAAGGATGATGGAGAAATTTGGGCGATAATTCAGAATTTGGAGAAGCAGACAGAATTCAGAATGGACGCAGACGGTATCGTTTGGCAGGGCACGAGACTTTGTGTTCCTGACAATCAAGAACTCCGGGAAGCATTGTTAGCTGAAGCTCACAGCTCCCCATTTTCTATACATCCTGGGTCGACAAAAATGTACCATGACATCAGACAGCACTTTTGGTGGAGTGGTATGAAACAGGATGTAGCCACTTATGTCTCCAAATGTCTTACCTGCCAGCAGGTTAAGATTGAACATCAGCGATCGGGCGGTCTCCTTCAACCGTTGGATATTCCAGAGTGGAAGTGGGACAAAATCACCATGGATTTTGTTACCGGTCTTCCGCCTACCAAGAAGAAGCACGATGTTATTTGGGTCATTGTTGATCGACTCACCAAATTAGCTCATTTCTTACCGATACGCAAGGAAGATCCGGTAAGTAAACTCGCAGATACTTACAGAAGGGAGATCATGAGACTCCATGGTTCTCCCTCCGGCATCGTCTCAGACAGAGATCCTCGTTTCACGTCACGATTCTGGAAAGGTCTACAAAAAGCTTGGGGTACACAACTTAAGCTGAGTACGGCCTTTCATCCTCAAACGGACGGACAGTCGGAGCGAACAATTCAGACATTGGAAGATATGTTAAGGTCGTGTGCGTTGGAATGGACAGGTGATTGGGACGATTACATCTGTTTGGTCAAGTTTGCATACAACAACAGCTGGCACGCAAGTATCAAATGTGCTCCTTTCGAAATGTTGTATGGCAGAAAGTGTCGCGCTCCAATCTGTTGGGATCAAGTGGGAGAGCGAACACTCGAAGGACCAGAAATTATAGAAATGACCAATGAGAAGATCGAAGTAGCTAAGCAGAAGCTGCAGGAAGCACGGTCACGTCAGAAGAGTTACGCTGATAAGCATCGTAGGGACATACATTTTAATGTGGGAGATCACGTCTTCCTCAAGGTTTCGCCGGCACGTGGTGTTAAACGCTTCGGGATCAAAGGGAAACTCAGTCCTCGTTTCATCGGACCATTTGATATCATTGAACGAATCGGTGAAGTATCTTACCGATTGGCGTTACCTCCTCAGCTTTCGCACGTGCATAACGTGTTCCATGTGTCCTTACTCAGAGGGTACAATTATCATCCCCTTCACATGGTTCAGTATCCACTGGAACAGATACGTGAAGATCTCACTTTTATAGAGGAACCCGAACGAGTGCTCGACAGGCAAGAACGAGTCATGAGAAGGAAGACGATTCCATTCGTCAAAATTCTTTGGAGGGACCATACCGAGCGGGAAGCCACTTGGGAAACAGAGGATTCTATCCGGGCTTCTTACCCTCACTTCATATTTTGAGTTCGGGTATGTTACTTCTTTCCAGTTTGCTTTATCTATAATTCGGGGACAAATTATTCTTTTTAGGGGGGAAGAATTGTAAAACCCGCATGCTTTTACCATGAATAGTGCCCTTAAGATCGTACGTCCTAGATTTAAACTTACCTTATTTAGTATTGATCACATTCATGTGCTAATAATCAAGCAAGTGCATACGTGTATGACATGATAAGTATCGATTACGTACGAACCCATGATAAACAGTTAATAAATATGTCACGTGAACTTAATTAAATCATGATCACCATTTAAAATACGAACTAAAATAATTACGTAAATACATATAATAAAATTACGAGCGTTAAGATTACGATAAACGACATGATAAAATAAACAGAAACACTTTAAACACGAACACGTTTAACCACGAACGAACACGAAACATCGGGACACGAGAAAAGGTACGGGTACCCCATGTGGGGCCCCCATACCCATGACACACAATCAAGAAATGGGCTAAGCCCATCAATTTTACATGAAAGGGGGGTAAAGGGTAAAAACTACTTTCATTTTTCACTTTTCAAGAAAATAAACATAAAACCCTAAAAGATTTTTATCCTTCTCCTCCTTGTTCCTCCTTGTGCCGCCACCTATAACAACACCATAGGAGGGTGTTGTTGATTTTTGACATTAAAAACAAGTGCTAGAAATCGTGTTTGTTCATCCCTTTTCAAGCTATGTATTGGTATATCATTCTAAACCTTTCTTTTTAATTCTTTTTAATCTTTGATTATTTTCATGAACATGTCATTAATATTCTTATTAAAACATGATAATTAAACATTGATCTAACATGTTTTGGCGTAAATTAAAATCAAAGGATGATATAAAAGGGTGTTTGTTTTGGCCGCCTAGTATAACCTACCCGAAGGGGGGTTCGGTTTACTTATTGCCGCCACCACCAAGACCATTTTTGGTCTTGGTTGGTTCATGTGGGACCCACGGCAGCAAGGGGGCACAAGTACCCCGAGTTTGGCTCGGGGTACGGTGTTGAGTTCATGCCCGATTCATGGTTCGTTGGTTAAATCATGATTTATGCTACATGTTAATTTTTATGAATTATGAACTTAGGATATAAATTAATTAATAACATGAGATATTAATTAAATCATGACTTAGGTTATTTCAATTATTAATTTAGCATGATATTAATTTAACCTAAGTATTTTATGTTATAAGTTATAATTAATTAATTATTTAAAACATGCCTATAATTAATTAATTTAGACATGACTTAGGTTATGTTATTAATAATAATAATACACATTTTAACCTAAGTATTTTATTCCATTTTAATTAAAACATGTTATACTTTAATTAAAATGCTTAACCTATAGTTTAATTAAAATACATGAAATAATAATTAAACTATACACTATATCATATGACTTAAGAAATAAGCTTATAAACACTTAGACTTATATGTTAGCTTATGTAACTAGCTTAATTCTAATTATGGAAACTTCTATTTATAGAAACTTAATTAAATAAGGCAACTAATCTATTAATGGAAACCTTCTATATATGGAAATCTATCTATTTCAGGCAGCTAATCTAATCATTGAAACTTTCTATATATGGAAACTTATTTAATTAAGGAAGATGATCTATTTTTGGAAACTTTCTATTTTTAGAAACTAATCTATTTTAAGCAGTAAATTCTATTTTAGGAAACTTTCTATTTTTGGAAACTTTCTATTTTTGGAAACTTTCTATTTTTGGAAACTTTCTATTTTTGGAAACTTTCTATTTTTGGTAACTTTCTATTTTTGGAAACTTTCTATTTTTGGAAACTTTCTATTTTTGGAAACCTGCTATTTTTGGAAAGTTACTTATTATTACACAGTAAGTATAATAATACATGAAATACCAGTAATACTTAAACAGATTAATCAGAATACAAGATAAACACAGTTTAAGGCTTTAAACAGTAAACCATGACCTAAAACATACAAAGTAAGCTAAGACGAGACATAAAACCTAGTACGTAATCAGTGAATCGATACTTATACACGTGTGTATTCATGTAGCTTTAGTGATCCAGAAGTAGGAGTCTTTCTTCCGTTCATTCACTGGACTTGAGGTACGGATTCCCGTCCTTTCAGTATGGACATTCTTTCCTTATTAGGATTTCCCCGTATGCAGCCAACTGTTTTCCCCAGTATTTGTTTTATTGTTTTGAACTGCTTATGTTTAATTAGCATAATCTATAGCCATATACAAGCATGACCAGTTTCACCTAGTTATGGAGGTACCATAACCATAACATTGGAGGCACCAATGTTATGACTTCCCCACGGCGGAGTGATTGCTCGTGGCGTCCCTTTTCAGTTTTGGCCATATTATTATATCATGTGGGGCGTATGGGTGCATCCTAGTTACATGTTTTATTCAGTATTTCATGGTGAAAGTGGTGTGTGCCTTGCATCCTTCACAAGGAGTTGATCCCTCCTACCCAAACCAGTATATTAATTAGAGGCATCCCCTCTAATCAGCATGATGAGGTCACCCCTCCAAGTATTCATGCACGTGACCTTTTCATGACCTATATGGGCTATGGTATATTTATGATAAAACAGTTTTCATAAGATAAACATAAGGCTTTTCAAACTATAAAACCAGTTTTCTTAATACTTAACCAGTTTACTCAGAACTTAGTCTTCCGCTGTTATATGTTACATGCTTATCCTATTTCATGCTATATTGTACATCCGTGCACTGAGCGTCTTGCTCAGCCGTTTTCCTTTTCATGTTCCCAAAACGGCAGGTACTCAGGGACGCTCCTAGATCTCAAACGTACGTGCATATGGATTGGAAGCTTTACTGTCTTTCTTTACTTTATGCATTTCCTTTACTTTAATACAGTTGTTATGGACATTGTTTCGTCCTTTCCTTTTACAGTATTTATGTTTGTGTGTGATGAGCTCTACTTTGGGGTTACCGATGTTTGATTCCGGTATTTCCCTTTTATGGTCAAATAATGCTTAGACATTTATCCTTGTATGCTTTGATGACACGCCATGATTATGCGTAAGATTCCATTTCCAAAATGGGGTGTTACAATTATGGTATCAGAGCCAAGGTTTCGACCTGTAGGCTCTCAAATATGACCTGTGATTAGTGGGTAGTCACTACGGTCTTCCTAGAACTGACAGTTGTTTTCATGCATTCATCATTTTTAAGCATACGTATACATGTCATTGTTACAGGGTTTTTGACTAAGTAATGGTTGGTACAGGACTGGCCCTATTTAGTCGCATGTGTTTTATCAAAACTTTTAGATTTGGGACCGACCCATAGGCGTCCCCTCGATATGTCTTTTGTTTTGGGTGAACTAACCAGAGGCGTTCACTCTCGAGCATCAAAAGTTTTCATAAAACTGCATCATGCATTCATACAAAGATTTTCTTACATAAAATTTTTCTCGTGAAATTTTTTGTATAAATTTTTTTTTTTTCATGTATATATATAACATATATTTTATGTTTTGAACTGTTAATCATATGTTTTATGTTATACTGTCAGATGGTTCTCACACGCGAGCAAGAGCAGCTCAATGCTGCAATTCAGGCTGCCATGCAAGCCTTGCTTCCTCAACTGAGGAATGACATCCGTGCTGAAGTTTAAGCTGCCAACAATCAGCAGCACAATCAGCCACCTCCTCCTCCTCCTCCAGTGACATTAGCAGTATGGCTGGAGAGATTCAACAAGCTCCGCCCTCGAGCTTTTGAGAAGACAGATAGCCCCAGCGGTGCTGAAAGCTGGTTGACTCATATCGAGAAGATTTTCAATGCTATGGGATGTGACCCCGCATTCAAGGCGAGATTGGCATGCTACCGGTTTGAAGGCGATGTACTCAACTGGTGGCTAGCCTTGACGCAGTCGGAAGGAGATGATGATTGGG
This sequence comes from Glebionis coronaria, assembly GCA_025667525.1. Taxonomy (NCBI): domain Eukaryota; kingdom Viridiplantae; phylum Streptophyta; class Magnoliopsida; order Asterales; family Asteraceae; genus Glebionis; species Glebionis coronaria. Next base: position 60,512 of record JANFOE010001259.1, on the reverse strand, counting down.
TCGCTGGTTTGACATGGGCCCAATTCAAGGAGAGAGTGATGGAGCAGTTCTTTCCCAAGGCAGAACAGGACAAGCTCAAGCGAGAGTACCATGGGATACGTTAGAGAGCGGGCGAGAATAGCAACGAATTCATGCAGCGCTTTCTTCGCTTAGCTGGTTTTCTGGGAGCAGCAGCTGGTACTCCTGAGGAGCAGGCACACCACTTTAGGTGGGCACTTCGAACCTCGGTCACGAACAATCTAGTATGTGCTACGTTCAATACAGTAGCACAAGTGGCCGATGCAGCAAGGAAGCTAGAGATGTTGCAGGAACGAGATGAGTTCGGGGAAGCTGAAAGACCCGACAAGAGGTAAACATTTCGTATTCAAACGGTAACCAAACCGCATCCTATCATTATATGTTCTATAATCATCTCTTAACTGTATCTTCCAGGCAGAAAACTGGGGACCAGTCTCAGCCGGCTACTCAGCAGCAGCCTCATCAGCCCAAAGGAAACGGTCACACTAACGACCGTTCTGTTGTGGAAAGGCGTAGCGGTAATGATAATTACCGTAACAACGCTGGACACTCCAACAACAGCAGGTCCTACTATTTACGCATCTTCTTATGATTTCATGTTATATCTCTCATGCTGACACTATATTAATCTCTACCAGGAACCACGGTAACGGGAAGGACCAGAACCACAGGGGTTCGCAGCCTAACCGTTCAGCTAACACTGGTGAACATCTTATGATGCATATGTCTTATACTCGTGCATATACTTTATTTTAACACATTTGTCATCAGCAGGCCCTCAGCAAGCAAGGACTCCTGCTGGAGGATTCACTCATCCTCTTTGCAGCACTTGCCATCGCAGACACCCTGGCCCATGTCGTCGTGATTCCGACGCGTGCTACAAGTGCGACCTCCCTGGCCATCGTATGAGAGATTGCCGTAAGGGTGAAATGGAAGGTACTTCGGGTCATGCTGATACTAAGCCGCCTCCTACCACTGGGCGTGTCTACACGACATCTCGTGATCAGGCAAACAAATCTACAGGTACCATTACTGGAATTTTGTATATGTACGGCCAAGCTGCATGTGTTCTTTTCGACACGGGTGCCACTCACTCAGTTATTTCCACTACTTATGCCAAAAACATCAGGACACTTCCCTTGCCATTAGAAAATAAGCTTACCATTTCCACGCCTTTGAGGGACTATGTATTAATAACTCATGTATACAAGAGCCTTCCTCTAGAGTTTGACGATAAAGTTCGTGCAGTAGATGCACTTCCCCTAGACATGATTGAGTTCGATATGATTCTCGGCATGGACTGGCTATCCAAGCACCATGCTACCATAGACTTCCACTCATATCGGGTGATCTTCGGCGACATTAATGCACCAGAGTACATTCATAACGGGTTCATACCCGGAAGGTATGTACAAGTCATATCTACCTTGCAAGCACGTGCATTACTGTCACATGGCTGTGAGGGTTATCTAGCTACGGTTCACGACATGGATGCTGAATCCCCATCGATTCAGGATCAACCAGTAGTTTCGGAATTTCAAGACGTCTTCCCAGCTGAACTTCCAGGCATACCACCTGCACGAGAAGTGGAGTTCAACATCGACCTTGTTCCAGGAGCCGAGCCAATCTCTAAGGCTCCGTATCGTATGGATCCCATAGAGCTAAAAGAACTGAAGGACCAACTGCAGGAACTTCTTGAGCGAGGGTTCATTAGACCAAACGCATCTCCATGGGGCGCACCGGTCTTGTTCGTTAAAAAGAAGGACGGCAGCATGCGACTTTGCATTGACTACCGTGAACTTAATAAGATTACCATCCGCAATAGATATCCACTGCCACGTATAGATGATCTGTTTGACCAACTTCAAGGAGCCAAACACTTCTCAAAGATCGATCTAAGGTCAGGCTACCATCAGCTAAGGGTTAAAGAGCAGGATATTGCCAAGACTGCTTTTCGTACCCGCTATGGCCATTATGAGTTTGTGGTCATGCCATTCGGCCTGACTAATGCTCCAGCAGTATTCATGGATCTGATGAACAGAATCTTCCACGAATTCCTTGATAAGTTTGTCATTGTATTCATCGATGACATCCTGATTTTCTCAAAGTCCACGGAGGAACACGAAGACCATCTCCGTACGGTACTACAGATTCTTCGTCAGAAGCAGCTGTATGCGAAATTCTCCAAGTGTGAGTTCTGGTTAAACAAGGTGGCATTCTTAGGTCACATTGTATCAGCAGAAGGGATCACTATGGACCCAGCGAAGGTTGAGGCTATCACTAAATGGCCAAGACCAACGTCAGCGACTGAAGTCCGCAGTTTCTTAGGCTTAGCTGGATATTATCGCAGATTCGTGGAGAACTTTTCCCGCTTGGCACTACCTCTCACCAAACTGATGCGAAAAGGAGAGAAATTCGTCTGGACGGAAGAACGAGAGAAGAGCTTCGAAGACCTAAAGCAGAAGTTAGTATCTGCACCTATTCTTACTCTCCCATCTGGTACAGGTGGATTTCAGATCTATAGCGATGCATCGGGGAAGGGACTGGGCTGTGTTCTCATGCAACATGGGAAAGTGATCGGGTATGCTTCACGGCAGCTTAAGCCCTATGAAGAAAACTATCCTACGCATGACCTGGAACTTGCTGCAGTGGTGTTCGCATTGAAAATATGGAGGCATTACTTATACGGAGAATCATGCGACATTTTCACGGATCACAAGAGCTTGAAGTATATCTTCACTCAACGAGAATTGAACATGAGACAAAGGAGATGGTTAGAACTGTTGAAGGATTATGATATTAACCTACAGTATCATCCCGGAAAGGCTAATGTAGTAGCAGATGCACTCAGCAGAAAGTCTGGAATGATCAACGGCATTGAAATCAAGGAACAAAACATAAGAGACTTGGAGCGGCTAGACATCGAAATCATGGTACGTGGGCAGCATGGATACTGGGCGAATCTTAGAGTTGAACCCGAGTTACTGTCTAGGATCAAGGAAGAGCAGAAGGATGATGGAGAAATTTGGGCGATAATTCAGAATTTGGAGAAGCAGACATAATTCAGAATGGACGCAGACGGTATCGTTTGGCAGGGCACGAGACTTTGTGTTCCTGACAATCAAGAACTCCGGGAAGCATTGTTAGCTGAAGCTCACAGCTCCCCATTTTCTATACATCCTGGGTCGACAAAAATGTACCATGACATCAGACAGCACTTTTGGTGGAGTGGTATGAAACAGGATGTAGCCACTTATGTCTCCAAATGTCTTACCTGCCAGCAGGTTAAGATTGAACATCAGCGATCGGGCGGTCTCCTTCAACCGTTGGATATTCCAGAGTGGAAGTGGGACAAAATCACCATGGATTTTGTTACCGGTCTTCCGCCTACCAAGAAGAAGCACGATGCTATTTGGGTCATTGTTGATCGACTCACCAAATCAGCTCATTTCTTACCGATACGCAAGGAAGATCCGGTAAGTAAACTCGCAGATACTTACAAAAGGGAGATCATGAGACTCCATGGTACTCCCTCCGGCATCGTCTCAGACAGAGATCCTCGTTTCACGTCACGATTCTGGAAAGGTCTGCAAAAAGCTTGGGGTACACAACTTAAGCTGAGTACGGCCTTTCATCCTCAAACGGACGGACAGTCAGAGCGAACAATTCAGACATTGGAAGATATGTTAAGGTCGTGTGCGTTGGAATGGACAGGTGATTGGGACGATTACATCTGTTTGGTCGAGTTTGCATACAACAACAGCTGGCACGCAAGTATCAAATGTGCTCCTTTCGAAATGTTGTATGGCAGAAAGTGTCGCGCTCCAATCTGTTGGGATCAAGTGGGAGAGCGAACACTCGAAGGACCAGAAATTATAGAAATGACCAATGAGAAGATCGAAGTAGCTAAGCAGAAGCTGCAGGAAGCACGGTCACGTCAGAAGAGTTACGCCGATAAGCATCGTAGGGACATACATTTTAATGTGGGAGATCATGTCTTCCTCAAGGTTTCGCCGGCACGTGGTGTTAAACGCTTCGGGATCAAAGGGAAACTCAGTCCTCGTTTCATCGGACCATTTGATATCATTGAACGAATCAGTGAAGTATCTTACCGATTGGCGTTACCTCCTCAGCTTTCGCACGTGCATAACGTGTTCCATGTGTCCTTACTCAGAGGGTACAATTATCATCCCCTTCACATGGTTCAGTATCCACTGGAACAGATACGTGAAGATCTCACTTTTATAGAGGAACCCGAATGAGTGCTCGACAGGCAAGAACGAGTCATGAGAAGGAAGACGATTCCATTCGTCAAAATTCTTTGGAGGGACCATACCGAGCGGGAAGCCACTTGGGAAACAGAGGAGTCTATCCGGGCTTCTTACCCTCACTTCATATTTTGAGTTCGGGTATGTTACTTCTTTCCAGTTTGCTTTATCTATAATTCGGGGACGAATTATTCTTTTTAGGGAGGAAGAATTGTAAAACCCGCATGCTTTTACCATGAATAGTGCCCTTAAGATCGTACGTCCTAGATTTAAACTTACCTTATTTATTATTGATCACATTCATGTGCTAATAATCAAGCAAGTGCATACGTGTATGACATGATAAGTATCGATTACGTACGAACCCATGATAAACAGTTAATAAATATGTCACGTGAACTTAATTAAATCATGATCACCATTTAAAATACGAACTAAAATAATTACGTAAATACATATAATAAAATTACGAGCGTTAAGATTACGATAAACGACATGATAAAATAAACAGAAACACTTTAAACACGAACACGTTTAACCACGAACGAACACGAAACATCGGGACATGAGAAAAGGTACGGGTACCCCATGTGGGGCCCCCATACCCACGGCACACAATCAAGAAATGGGCTAAGCCCATCAAGTTTACATGAAAGGGGGGTAAAGGGTAAAAACTACTTTCATTTTTCACTTTTCAAGAAAATAAACATAAAACCCTAAAAGATTTTTATCCTTCTCCTCCTTGTTCCTCCTTGTGCCGCCACCTATAACAACACCATAGGAGGGTGTTGTTGATTTTGACATTAAAAACAAGTGCTAGAAACCGTGTTTGTTCATCCCTTTTCAAGCTACGTATTGGTATATCATTCTAAACCTTTCTTTTAAATTCTTTTTAATCTTTGATTATTTTCATGAACATGTCATTAATATTCTTATTAAAACATGATAATTAGACATTGATCTAACATGTTTTGGGGTAAATTAAAATCAAAGGATGATATAAAAGGGTGTTTGTTTTGGCCGCCTAGTATAACCAACCCGAAGGGGGGTTCGGTTTACTTATTACCGCCACCACCAAGACCATTTTTGGTCTTGGTTGGTTCATGTGGGACCCACGGCAGCAAGGGGGCACAAGTACCCTGAGTTTGGCTCGGGGTACGGTGTCGAGTTCATGCCCGATTCATGGTTCGTTGGTTAAATCATGATTTATGCTACATGTTAATTTTTATGAATTATGAACTTAGGATATAAATTAATTAATAACATGAGATATTAATTAAATCATGACTTAGGTTATTTCAATTATTAATTTAGCATGATATTAATTTAACCTAAGTATTTTATGTTATAAGTTATAATTAATTAATTATTTAAAACATGCCTATAATTAATTAATTTAGACATGACTTAGGTTATGTTATTAATAATAATAATACACATTTTAACCTAAGTATTTTATTCCATTTTAATTAAAACATGTTATACTTTAATTAAAATGCTTAACCTATAGTTTAATTAAAATACATGAAATAATAATTAAACTATACACTATATCATATGACTTAAGAAATAAGCTTATAAACACTTAGACTTATATGTTAGCTTATGTAACCAGCTTAATTCTAATTATGGAAACTTCTATTTATAGAAACTTAATTAAATAAGGCAACTAATCTATTAATGGAAACCTTCTATATATGGAAATCTATCTATTTCAGGCAGCTAATCTAATCATGGAAACTTTCTATATATGGAAACTTATTTAATTAAGGCAGCTGATCTATTTTTGGAAACTTTCTATTTTTAGAAACTAATCTATTTTAAGCAGTAAATTCTATTTTAGGAAACTTTCTATTTTTGGAAACTTTCTATTTTTGGAAACTTTCTATTTTTGGAAACTTTTTATTTTTGAAAACTTTCTATTTTTGGTAACTTTCTATTTTTGGAAACTTTCTATTTTTGGAAACCTGCTATTTTTGGAAAGTTACTTATTATTACACAGTAAGTATAATAATACATGAAATACCAGTAATACTTAAACAGATTAATCAGAATACAAGATAAACACAGTTTAAGGCTTTAAACAGTAAACCATGACCTAAAACATACAAAGTAAGCTAAGACGAGACATAAAACCTAGTACGTAATCAGTGAATCGATACTTATACACGTGTGTATTCATGTAGCTTTAGTGATCCAGAAGTAGGAGTCTTTCTTCCGTTCATTCACTGGACTTGAGGTACGGATTCCCGTCCTTTCACTATGGACATTCTTTCCTTATTAGGATTTCCCCGTATGCAGCCAACTGTTTTCCCCAGTATTTGTTTTATTGTTTTGAACTGCTTATTTTTAATTAGCATAATCTATAGCCATATACAAGCATGACCAGTTTCACCTAGTTATGGAGGTACCATAACCATAACATTGGAGGCACCAATGTTATGACTTCCCTACGGCGGAGTGATTGCTCGTGGCGTCCCTTTTCAGTTTTGGCCATATTATTATATCATGTGGGGCGTATGGGTGCATCCTAGTTACATGTTTTATTCAGTATTTCATGGTGAATGTGGTATGTGCCTTGCATCCTTCACAAGGAGTTGATCCCTCCTACCCAAACCAGTATATTAATTAGAGGCATCCCCTCTAATCAGCATGATGAGGTCACCCCTCCAAGTATTCATGCACGTGACCTTTTCATGTCCTATATGGGCTATGGTATATTTATGTTAAAACAGTTTTCATAAGATAAACATAAGGCTTTTCAAACTATAAAACCAGTTTTCTTAATACTTAACCAGTTTACTCAGAACTTAGTCTTTCGCTGTTATATGTTACATGCTTATCCTATTTCATGCTATATTGTACATCCGTGCACTGAGCGTCTTGCTCAGCCGTTTTCCTTTTCATGTTCCCAAAACGGCAGGTACTCAGGGACGCTCGTAGATCTCAAACGTACGTGCATATGGATTGGAAGCTTTACTGTCTTTCTTTACTTTATGCATTTCCTTTACTTTAATACAGTTGCTATGGACATTGTTTCGTCCTTTCCTTTTACAGTATTTATGTTTGTGTGTGATGAGCTCTACTTTGGGGTTACCGATGTTTGATTTCGGTATTTCCCTTTTATGGTCAAATAATGCTTAGACATTTATCCTTGTATGCTTTGATGACACGCCATGATTATGCGTAAGATTCCATTTCCAAAATGGGGTGTTACAATTATGGTATTAGAGCCAAGGTTACGACCTGTAGGCTCTAAAATATGACCTGTGATTAGTGGGTAGTCACTACGGTCTTCCTAGAACTGACAGTTGTTTTCATGCATTCATCATTTTTAAGCATACGTATACATGTCATTATTACAGGGTTTTTGACTAAGTAATGGTTGGTACAGGACTGGCCCTATTTAGTCGCATGTGTTTTATCGAAACTTTTAGATTTGGGACCGACCCATAGGCGTCCCCTCGATATGTCTTTTGTTTTGGGTGAACTAACCAGAGGCGTTCACTCTCGAGCATCAAAAGTTTTCATAAAACTGCATCATGCATTCATACAAAGATTTTTTTGCATAAAATTTTTCTCGTGAAATTTTTTGTATAAATTTTTTTTTTCATGTATATATATATAACATATATTTTATGTTTTGAACTGTTAATCATATGTTTTATGTTATACTGTCAGATGGTTCTCACACGCGAGCAAGAGCAGCTCAATGCTGCAATTCAGGCTGCCATGCAAGCCTTGCTTCCTCAACTGAGGAATGACATCCGTGCTGAAGTTCAAGCTGCCAACAATCAGCAGCACAATCAGCCACCTCCTCCTCCTCCTCCAGTGACATTAGCAGTATGGCTGGAGAGATTCAACAAGCTCCGCCCTCGAGCTTTTGAGAATACAGATAGCCCCAGCGATGCTGAAAGCTGGTTGACTCATATCGAGAAGATTTTCAATGCTATGGGATGTGACCCCGCATTCAAGGCGAGATTGGCATGCTACCGGTTTGAAGGCGATGTACTCAACTGGTGGCTAGCCTTGACGCAGTCGGAAGGAGGTGATGATTGGGTCGCTGGTTTGACATGGGCCCAATTCAAGGAGAGAGTGATGGAGCAGTTCTTTCCCAAGGCAGAACAGGACAAGCTCAAGCGAGAGTACCATGGGATACGTCAGAGAGCGGGCGATAATAGCAACGAATTCATGTAGCGCTTTCTTCGCTTAGCTGGTTTTCTGGGAGCAGCAGCTGGTACTCCTGCGGAGCAGGCACACCACTTTAGGTGGGCACTTCGAACCTCGGTCGCGAACAATCTAGTATGTGCTACGTTCAATACAGTAGCACAAGTGGCCGACGCAGCAAGGAAGCTAGAGATGTTGCAGGAACGAGATGAGTTCGGGGAAGCTGAAAGACCCGACAAGAGGTAAACATTTTGTATTCAAACGGTAACCAAACCGCATCCTATCATTATATGTTCTATAATCATCTCTTAAACTGTATCTTCCAGGCAGAAAACTGGGGACCGGTCTCAGCCGGCTACTCAGCAGCAGCCTCATCAGCCCAAAGGAAACGGTCACACTAACGACCGTTCTGTTGTGGAAAGGCGTAGCGGTAATGATAATTACCGTAACAACGCTGGACACTCCAACAACAGCAGGTCCTACTATTTACGCATCTTCTTATGATTTCATGTTATATCTCTCATGCTGACACTATATTAATCTCTACCAGGAACCACGGTAACGGGAAGGACCAGAACCACAGGGGTTCGCAGCCTAACCGTTCAGCTAACACTAGTGAACATCTTATGATGCATATGTCTTATACTCGTGCATATACTTTATTTTAACACATTTGTCATCAGCAGGACCTCAGCAAGCAAGGACTCCTGCTGGAGGATTCACTCATCCTCTTTGCAGCACATGCCATCGCAGACACCCTGGCCCATGTCGTCGTGATTCCGACGCGTGCTACAAGTGCGGCCTCCCTGGCCATCGTATGAGAGATTGCCGTAAGGGTGAAATGGAAGGTACTTCGGGTCATGTTGATACTAAGCCACCTCCTACCACTGGGCGTGTCTAAACGACATCTCGTGATCAGGCAAACAAATCTACAGGTACCATTACTGGAATTTTGTATATGTACGGCCAAGCTGCATGTGTTCTTTTCGACACGGGTGCCACTCACTCAGTTATTTCCACTACTTATGCCAAAAACATCAGGACACTTACCTTGCCATTAGAAAATAGGCTTACAATTTCCATGCCTTTGAGGGACTCTGTATTAATAACTCATGTATACAAGAGCCTTCCTCTAGAGTTTGACGATAAAGTTCGTGCAGTAGATGCACTTCCCCTAGACATGATTGAGTTCGATATAATTCTCGGCATGGACTGGCTATCCAAGCACCATGCTACCATAGACTGCCACTCATATCGGGTGATCTTCAGCGACATTAATGCACCAGAGTACATTCATAACGGGTTCATACCCGGAAGGTATGTACAAGTCATATCTACCTTGCAAGCACGTGCATTACTGTCACATGGCTGTGAGGGTTATCTAGCTACGGTTCACGACATGGATGCTGAATCCCCATCGATTCAGGATCAACCAGTAGTTTCGGAATTTCAAGACGTCTTCCCAGCTGAACTTCCAGGCATACCACCTGCACGAGAAGTGGAGTTCAACATCGACCTTGTTCCAGGAGCCGAGCCAATCTCTAAGGCTCCGTATCGTATGGCTCCCATAGAGCTAAAAGAACTGAAGGACCAACTGCAGGAACTTCTTGAGCGAGGGTTCATTAGACCAAGCGCATCTCCATGGGGCGCACCGGTCTTGTTCGTTAAGAAGAAGGACGGCAGCATGCGACTTTGCATTGACTACCGTGAACTTAATAAGATTACCATCCGCAATAGATATCCACTGCCACATATAGATGATATGTTTGACCAACTTCAAGGAGCCAAACACTTCTCAAAGATCGATCTAAGGTCAGGCTACCATCAGCTAAGGGTTAAAGAGCATGATATTGCCAAGACTGCTTTTCGTACCCGCTATGGCCATTATGAGTTTGTGGTCATGCCATTCGGCCTGACTAATGCTCCAGCAGTATTCATGGATCTGATGAACAGAATCTTCCACGAATTCCTTGATAAGTTTTTCATTGTATTCATCGATGACATCCTGATTTTCTCAAAGTCCACGGAGGAACACGAAGACCATCTCCATATGGTACTACAGATTCTTCGTCAGAAGCAGCTGTATGCGAAATTCTCCAAGTGTGAGTTCTGGTTAAACAAGGTGGCATTCTTAGGTCACATTGTATCAGCAGAAGGGATCACTATGGACCCAGCGAAGGTTAAGGCTATCACTAAATGGCCAAGACCAACGTCAGCGACTGAAGTCCGCAGTTTCTTAGGCTTAGCTGGATATTATCGCAGATTCGTGGAGAACTTTTCCCGCTTGGCACTACCTCTCACCAAACTGATGCGAAAAGGAGAGAAATTCGTCTGGACGGAAGAACGAGAGAAGAGCTTCGAAGACCTAAAGCAGAAGTTAGTATCTGCACCTATTCTTACTCTCCCATCTGGTACAGGTGGATTTCAGATCTATAGCGATGCATCGGGGAAGGGATTGGGTTGTGTTCTTATGCAACATGGGAAAGTGATCGCGTATGCTTCACGGCAGCTTAAGCCCTATGAAGAAAACTATCCTACGCATGACCTGGAACTTGCTGTAGTGGTGTTCGCATTGAAAATATGGAGGCATTACTTATACGGAGAATCATGCGACATTTTCACGGATCACAAGAGCTTGAAGTATATCGTCACTCAACGAGAATTGAACATGAGACAAAGGAGATGGTTGGAACTGTTGAAGGATTATGATATTAACCTACAGTATCATCCCAGAAAGGCTAATGTAGTAGCAGATGCACTCAGCAGAAAGTCTGGAATGATCAACGGCATTGAAATCAAGGAACAAAACATAAGAGACTTGGAGCGGCTAGACATCGAAATCATGGTACGTGGGCAACACGGATACTGGGCGAATCTTAGAGTTGAACCCGAGTTACTGTCTAGGATCAAGGAAGAGCAGAAGGATGATGGAGAAATTTGGGCGATAATTCAGAATTTGGAGAAGCATACAGAATTCAGAATGGACACAGACGGTATCGTTTCGCAGGGCATGAGAGTTTGTGTTCCTGACAATCAAGAACTCCGGGAAGCATTGTTAGCTGAAGCTCACAGCTCCCCATTTTCTATACATCCTGGGTCGACAAAAATGTACCATGACATCAGACAGCACTTTTGGTGGAGTGGTATGAAACAGGATGTAGCCACTTATGTCTCCAAATGTCTTACCTGCCAGCAGGTTAAGATTGAACATCAGCGATCGGGCGGTCTCCTTCAACCGTTGGATATTCCAGAGTGGAAGTGGGACAAAATCACCATGGATTTTGTTACCGGTCTTCCGCCTACCAAGAAGAAGCACGATGCTATTTGGGTCATTGTTGATCGACTCACCAAATCAGCTCATTTCTTACCGATACGCAAGGAAGATCCGGTAAGTAAACTCGCAGATACTTACAGAAGGGAGATCATGAGACTCCACGGTACTCCCTCCGGCATCGTCTCAGACAGAGATCCTCGTTTCACGTCACGATTATGGAAAGGTCTGCAAAAAGCTTGGGGTACACAACTTAAGCTGAGTACGGCCTTTCATCCTCAAACGGACGGACAGTCGGAGCGAACAATTCAGACATTGGAAGATATGTTAAGGTCGTGTGCGTTGGAATGGACAGGTGATTGGGACGATTACATCTGTTTGGTCGAGTTTGCATACAACAACAGCTGGCACGCAAGTATCAAATGTGCTCTTTTCGAAATGTTGTATGGCAGAAAGTGTCGCGCTCCAATCTTCTGGGATCAAGTGGGAGAGCGAACACTCGAAGGACCAGAAATTATAGAAATGACCAATGAGAAGATCGAAGTAGCTAAGCAGAAGCTGCAGGAAGCACGGTCACGTCAGAAGAGTTACGCCAATAAGCATCGTAGGGACATACATTTTAATGTGGGAGATCACGTCTTCCTCAAGGTTTCGCCGGCACGTGGTGTTAAACGCTTCGGGATCAAAGGGAAACTCAGTCCTCGTTTCATCGGACCATTTGATATCATTGAACAAATCGGTGAAGTATCTTACCGATTGGCGTTACCTCCTCAGCTTTCGCACGTGCATAACGTGTTCCATGTGTCCTTACTCAGAGGGTACAATTATCATCCCCTTCACATGGTTCAGTATCCACTGGAACAGATACGTGAAGATCTCACTTTTATAGAGGAACCCGAATGAGTGCTCGACAGGCAAGAACGAGTCATGAGAAGGAAGACGATTCCATTCGTCAAAATTCTTTGGAGGGACCATACCGAGCGGGAAGCCACTTGGGAAACAGAGGAGTCTATCCGGGCTTCTTACCCTCACTTCATATTTTGAGTTCGGGTATGTTACTTCTTTCTAGTTTGCTTTATCTATAATTCGGGGACGAATTATTCTTTTTAGGGGGGAAGAATTGTAAAACCCGCATGCTTTTACCATGAATAGTGCCCTTAAGATCGTACGTCCTAGATTTAAACTTACCTTATTTAGTATTGATAACATTCATGTGCTAATAATCAAGCAAGTGCATACGTGTATGACATGATAAGTATCGATTACGTACGAACCCATGATAAACAGTTAATAAATATGTCACGTGAACTTAATTAAATCATGATCACCATTTAAAATACGAACTAAAATAATTACGTAAATACATATAATAAAATTACGAGCGTTAAGATTACGATAAACGACATGATAAAATAAACAGAAACACTTTAAACACGAACACGTTTAACCACGAACGAACACGAAACATCGGGACACGAGAAAAGGTACGGGTACCCTATGTGGGGCCCCCATACCCACGGCACACAATCAAGAAATGGGCTAAGCCCATCAAGTTTACATGAAAGGGGGGTAAAGGGTAAAAACTACTTTCATTTTTCACTTTTCAAGAAAATAAACATAAAACCCTAAAAGATTTTTATCCTTCTCCTCCTTGTTCCTCCTTGTTCCTCCTTGTGCCGCCACCTATAACAACACCATAGGAGGGTGTTGTTGATTTTTGACATTAAAAACAAGTGCTAGAAAACGTGTTTGTTCATCCCTTTTCAAGCTACGTATTGGTATATCATTCTAAACCTTTCTTTTTAATTCTTTTTAATCTTTGATTATTTTCATGAACATGTCATTAATATTCTTATTAAAACATGATAATTAAACATTGATCTAACATGTTTTGGGGTAAATTAAAATCAAAGGATGATATAAAAGGGTGTATGTTTTGGCCGCCTAGTATAACAAACCCGAAGGGGGGGTTCGGTTTGCTTATTGCCGCCACCACCAAGACCATTTTTGGTCTTGGTTGGTTCATGTGGGACCCACGACAGCAAGGGGGCACAAGTACCCCGAGTTTGGCTCGGGGTACGGTGTCGAGTTCATGCCCGATTCATGGTTCGTTGGTTAAATCATGATTTATGCTACATGTTAATTTTTATGAATTATGAACTTAGGATATAAATTAATTAATAACATGAGATATTAATTAAATCATGACTTAGGTTATTTCAATTATTAATTTAGCATGATATTAATTTAACCTAAGTATTTTATGTTATAAGTTATAATTAATTAATTATTTAAAACATGCCTATAATTAATTATTTTAGACATGACTTAGGTTATCTTACTAATAATAATAATACATATTTTAACCTAAGTATTTTATTCCATTTTAATTAAAACATGTTATACTTTAATTAAAATGCTTAACCTATAGTTTAATTAAAATACATGAAATAATAATTAAACTATACACTATATCATATGACTTAAGAAATAAGCTTATAAACACTTAGACTTATATGTTAGCTTATGTAACCAGCTTAATTCTAATTATGGAAACTTATATTTATAGAAACTTAATTAAATAAGGCAACTAATCCATTAATGGAAACCTTCTATATATGGAAATCTATCTATTTCAGGCAGCTAATCTAATCATGGAAACTTTCTATATATGGAAACTTATTTAATTAAGGCAGCTGATCTATTTTTGGAAACTTTCTATTTTTAGAAACTAATCTGTTTTAAGCAGTAAATTCTATTTTAGGAAACTTTCTATTTTTGGAAACTTTCTATTTTTGGAAACTTTCTATTTTTGGAAACTTTCTATTTTTGGTAACTTTCTATTTTTAGAAACTTTCTTTTTTTGGAAACTTTCTATTTTTGGAAACCTGCTATTTTTGGAAAGTTACTTATTATTACACAGTAAGTATAATAATACATGAAATACCAGTAATACTTAAACAGATTAATCAGAATACAAGATCAACACAGTTTAAGGCTTTAAACAGTAAACCATGACCTAAAACATACAAAGTAAGCTAAGACGAGACATAAAACCTAGTACGTAATCAGTGAATCGATACTTATACACGTGTGTATTCATGTAGCTTTAGTGATCCAGAAGTAGGAGTCTTTCTTCCGTTCATTCACTGGACTTGAGGTACGGATTCCCGTCCTTTCAGTATGGACATTCTTTCCTTATTAGGATTTCCCCGTATGCAGCCAACTGTTTTCCCCAGTATTTGTTTTATTGTTTTGAACTGCTTATGTTTAATTAGCATAATCTATAGCCATATACAAGCATGACCAGTTTCACCTAGTTATGGAGGTACCATAACCATAACATTGGAGGCACCAATGTTATGACTTCCCCACGGCGGAGTGATTGCTCGTGGCGTCCCTTTTCAGTTTTAGCCATATTATTATATCATGTGGGGCGTATGGGTGCATCCTAGTTACATGTTTTATTCAGTATTTCATGGTGAATGTGGTGTGTGCCTTGCATCCTTCACAAGGAGTTGATCCCTCCTACCCAAACCAGTATATTAATTAGAGGCATCCCCTCTAATCAACATGATGAGGTCACCCCTCCAAGTATTCATGCACGTGACCTTTTCATGACCTATATGGGCTATGGTATATTTATGTTAAAACAGTTTTCATAAGATAAACATAAGGCTTTTCAAACTATAAAACCAGTTTTCTTAATACTTAACCAGTTTACTCAGAACTTAGTCTTCCGCTGTTATATGTTACATGCTTATCCTATTTCATGCTATATTGTACATCCGTGCACTGAGCGTCTTGCTCAGCCGTTTTCCTTTTCATGTTCCCAAAACGGCAGGTACACAGGGACGCTCGTAGATCTCAAACGTACGTGCATATGGATTGGAAGCTTTACTGTCTTTCTTTACTTTATGCATTTCCTTTACTTTAATACAGTTGCTATGGACATTGTTTCGTCCTTTCCTTTTACAGTATTTATGTTTGTGTGTGATGAGCTCTACTTTGGGGTTACAGATGTTTGATTCCGGTATTTCCCTTTTATGGTCAAATAATGCTTAGACATTTATCCTTGTATGCTTTAATGACACGCCATGATTATGCGTAAGATTCCATTTCCAAAATGGGGTGTTACATGGACAGTGCTTGCCGCCCTATAATAATTATCAATTTATAGGTTATCTTCACTAGCATAAATTACTTTGTTAAGTTCCTTTTTCATTTTTATTACTTTTATTTTTGGACGCTGACAAGTATTTTTCCAAGCGTTGTTATGACCAATTTAGACGCTGACATGGCTTTGGCAAACGTTGACAAGAATATAGCCGTTGGGTGTTGATGGGTTATTTTTGACCGTTGACACTCATTGGGACCTACCCAGTTGTTACTTTTTAACGAATTTTAGGGCCGTAATTTTGGGAGAAGATAACTTTTAATTAATACATGAGATAACTTTTAATTAATACATGAGATAGCTTATTTTCTTTACCAATCACATGCACCTATCTCTCCTATATATTTGGCTCCTATTTTAAACAGGGTACCTCATATTCTTTTAAACAATTTTCTCCTATAATTCATCTTTCTAAATATTCACAAACAGCTTTCTTCTACAATGGCACCAAAATTTAAACCAAGTGATTTGGTATTGGGATTCAGGAGTCAACACAACATGATTGCATATTTGGACGCTGATCACACTCTGTTTCCACAATACACTCAGATGGTGGTGTGTTTAAATGCATCCCCAATTAGGTATGCTCTTTCTCATGCTCCTCTCATCTCTGTCACCCATATTAAACAGTTTTGGAACACTGTTAGTTCCTCAACAGTTAATAATGTGACTACATTATCATCTATTGTTCATGGGCGTACATGGGTGGTTACTGAAGCCTTGGTTCGCCAGGCTTTGCATCTTGATGATGCAGATGGTATAACCACCCTTCCCATTAATGAAATAGAACAAGGACTAAGGGCTTTGGGGTATCCTTTCCCTGATGAGGGCACTTTAAACAAATATCATAAACAAGAGTTTCCCCCAGCTTGGAAGTACCTCATACATGTCATCTTACAATGTTTGTGTCCCAAGTGTACTGCACACAATGAGATTAATAGATCAATTGCTAGTGCTATTATGTGCATTGCAACTTGGCAAAAGTTTAATTATTCAAAAATGATTTTTAATGACATGTGTAAAAACAAAGGGAATAAGATGACTCTGGCTTATCCCAGATTTTTGCAAATGGTTTTTGATGTGCAAAATTACTGCACAAGGGATCATGATGACTTTTATGAGATCCCTGTGCAAAAGAAAGCTATTTTAACCAAGATGAACTCACCCCCTCACCGTGAATTACCCCTCACCCCAGCTATGCTTGCTGTTATTGCAGCAGCACAACCCCAACCAGACCCACAACCACAACTTGACCCAATACCAGAACCTTTGCCTTCACCTCAACACATGGAAATTGACCAACAACCCTTCCACGCTGACACCTTAAATGTTGGATTTGACACAAGTATTCCAGACGTTGACACCATTCCTTCACAGACCCAAACACCCCTTAACCTTCCCACATCCACCCAATCCACATCATCTTCTACCCCACCACAATATAGGTTGCAAAAACGCCAAAGGACTACTGGAGTGTTCTCCTCTAGTGGTCCTAGCCATGTAGCAGAGAACCACCACCACCAGTGTGGTTGGTGCTATGGATGAGGCTGGGACTATTAGTTCTTTCTTAGATGTAGGCCAAGACAGTCCTAACATCTTTAAGACCTCATCCATGCCCCATGAATCTAACTTGGGAGGTCAAATACCCATTTTAGAGGAGGTCAGATTGGAACCATGCACATTAATGGAATTGACGGCTGTCTGCATTAGCTTGCAAAAGCAAAATGCAGAATTGGTACAAATTGTTAGTACACAAGGCCTTGAACTCAAGAAATTGAGGGAGATGATTGTTATTTTGGAGAATGCTAGCACTAGGCGTAGGATGGAGGAATCTTCCAAAGGGGAGGATGAGCATATTAATGTGAGTAATAAAGGCTCACATGATGGAGAATCTTTGGGTATTGTTGAGGCCCTAACTGAATTGAAGAAGCAACTAGGTTTTGACAGATCTCTGGTAACTCCTACCAATTTAAACTTGTCTTTTACAGCTATGTTAGAGCAATTTACAAGAGGCGCTGAGACAAGTAATTTGGGCGTTGACAAGCAAAATTTGAACGCTGACACACCAAGCGCTGACATGAGCAAATTGGGCGCTGACACAAGGAATTTGAGCGTTGACAGACCTGCAGATGAGGTTAATGTATTCCAGTCATCAGCTATCATCAAAGAAGTATCTTCGCAGGTATTACCATCATCCTTACCCATCATTGATCCATTATATAAGGGTAAAGGAATCATGATAGAAGTAGAAGTTCCAAAGGATGCAGCACAGGTAGAGTTTGATAGAAGGTTGGTTGCACAACTTGTGGAACAAGAAAGAAAGAAGGTTGGTGAATCACCATTTGTTGTCACTTCAGAGGAACAAGAAGGAAGTGATGAAGCAAGTTCAGATTCAAGTGTGATGGTAATAGAACAACAAGAAAGACTTGAATATGGTGATGATTTGGCAAGAGGGAAGCTTAGAGAGTTGAAATTACAAGTAGATTTTGATATGCCATAAGTTGTTCAGATGTACCATGCTTGGGAGGATAGGTGTATGGAGAATCCAGATTTGACTATTTCAGACCAAATTTGGGGTTTGGAAATTCTTCTAAGAGTTCAGCAAGACTGCAAGGTAATTCTGAAACACAAAGCTAGCAATGTTCTCTCACTGTTGAAAAGGGATAGAAGGGAGCTTTACTACATGCTACTCGGATGTCATGGAACAGGATGGACCTATAAGAATTGTTTGGATTATCCTTTGAAGATTTGGAGTACAAGGCTTATCCCATTTAGGCAAAAGTACAGGAAATCAATACTCTAAGACTTCTTTCAGGTGAAAGGAAAGAAGAACTTGCAGAAGAGATGGAGCTTGTGGATTTGCTAAAAGCTAATCCGGTGGTCTAGTAGGGTGATAGATGATAGAAGCCATTGTTGAGTTAAGAGAGAAAGGTTGAATGTGTGAAAGATAGAAAATGTATTAAGCTAATGAATGAAAAACACAAGCAACACCCCTCCTTGGAAGCAAAGGAGGGGTATATATAGTCACACACGATACACTTAATTATACATGAACCTAGTCTAGTCTAAACGTGTGTGACTATGATAACTAATGGGAATTCTTAAATGTCGTCACATAAAGTGAGTTTCCAACAATCTTCCCCCATGGGACGACGTGTAGAATTCCTTACAATATTTTTCCTAACAAGTACATAATGATAAGAACAAGAGCTTTCATGAAGCATCCAATGCTGACGATGTCTTCTGAGGCCTTTGACTTCAAAACGACTCATCTTTAACTTGTAGTAGAAATACTGTAACGGCACGAGCTAAGTAACCCATACACTTCTGGTTAAGGAGAAGCTTCTGAATTAGCTTCCCCCTAATTCATGCCACATAAACTTGATGTAGAAGCTTTTAAATAGCTTCCCCCTAATCTGACAATCCTCGTAAGCAACTTCAAAGCTTTCAATAAAGCTTAGAATGATTAAGCGCACAACGAAATCTAACAAGCAAATCCCATCATATAACATGATAACGTTGCTAAGAGGGATTGAAAGTAAGGGGTACACCAAGTAGATCAACAACTTCTCTTCTCACGCTTGAATAATTCTTCTGAATTTTTCTTCCCCCTGAGAGTTCAAGTTATGCATACCAGAAAGAATCAAGACATTTCTTCCCCCACATAGTTGAAGAAAGTAAATCAATCCCAATTATGAAGCTCAAATACTGAAGTGGACACTTTATCCCATTCATGAAGTTGACATCGTAACACCAGAGTCAATTAAGTCCCGGAAATGCACATATCTTCTTCCGGAGATGCACCAGAGTCAATTAAGTCCCGGGAATGCATATAGGATAATGATGATGAATAATTGCAACAATCAAACAATTAAACCTCGAATCAGTAGTGTACCGTTTAGAGATTGATAACGCCACGAGTTAAAACACTGATTTTCTCTGCGGCTATGACAAATTTCATCCCAGAATGTCTTCAAATCAAAAGAAGGTATGAAGTTCATCACGTGTACTCGTTGTGCGTTCAATGTGTCTTCTTCTTCCCCCTTGATGGTTTCGAAACTCGGAACCATCAATAAATCGTACGCACATGTACCTGAAATCTCGTGAGAATAATAAATAAGCTGAGTTATATATTTTTGTGAGAATCAGCTGTTGATCGAAAATATCTTCTCATAAACTCTCCATGACCACCTTTACCAACCCACGTGAAAGCAATTTGAAGTGACCACTAAAAGAATGAACCAGATACATCAAACATGAAGCTGAATAAAAATCCTTCGATCTTGTGACTTAAGCTTGCACTATTGTTGAATGAAGAACGGTGGAGAAATCTCTAAGTACTCAATGCATCACTGAAGAAGTCTATAAGCACAACAACTCTTGAAATTATCCACGTCGACTAAGCGCGTGACACTGAGTACAACAATGTAACCCCTTTAAGTGATAGTTATCCGATTCATCAACCAACCACCCCGAACCCGGAAACTAGATAAACAAGTCTTCATTCTAAGATTAAGCATGAGCAAGTTATCTTTGAAAGATAAAATAAGTACACGCCTTCGAAAAATGCGTCTTCAACGTCACGTAATTAATACCCGATCAAACGAAATATGTAGCCACTAAAAAATCGCCCAATTTTTTCTTGGTCTCGTCAAAGTAAAACCTTGTCACGCTGTCTCGTCACTTTTTATCACTTTTTGTCACTTTTTAAAATCATTAATCAAAGTATTATCATTTATCAAATACAATGATAAACAATTATTTTGATGTAACCTTTTTCTTAGCCAAAAACAACATTGCATTTATCCAAATTTGTGCGACAGATGTGCGCATGGAATTAAAAAACGTGGCCCATCAAATCATAAGCCAGCCCATCAAAAACTTAAATACTCGGTCCACAAATTGGTTTATAAGGGGTCAAACCCTAAACAGACGCATAGTTAGACCTAATCACAACACATTGATACTTCCGCCCCCAACTTCTACACTTCTCCCAAAATCATTTACCTCAAAACCTCTGTCTCTTTCTTCCTCTCAATACTCAGTCATCAGAAAAATATTAATCTCATCTAAATCTCATTTGCTTCTCCACCAAATCAGATACATCTCCATCAAAAAATACTGAGATAATCAATCGAATCTTAGTACTCATCTATAACATACCACCCCCTTCTAACACACCCAATATCCTCGTCTCCCAACAACACACATATGCGAATATCATCTCATTCGAGCCTGAATCCGATCTTAACATCATTAGAGCATGAATCAGATCATGAAACATCTTCAAGATCACATATGTGGTCTCAGGTAGGGTTTAATTGCGATTGCATGTGTCTTAAATTAAACGAATCAATGAAATGATTATAACAAAAATTGTTATCAATCAATCATACATTCGAATATCAAAGGAGCATGGGGCTTTACAAGAGCTCAAAAGGGTCTCAGGTAAGGTTTGATGTGTTTCTCATAAATCGAAACAATTAA
Organism: Glebionis coronaria; assembly: GCA_025667525.1. Taxonomy (NCBI): domain Eukaryota; kingdom Viridiplantae; phylum Streptophyta; class Magnoliopsida; order Asterales; family Asteraceae; genus Glebionis; species Glebionis coronaria. Next base: position 39,124 of record JANFOE010001259.1, on the reverse strand, counting down.
GGTTTGTAACATATTTGTTATGAAACTTTAATTATATTCGAATAGTAAAGATGGTAAGAACCATTTACAGATCTGTGATGATTGAAATTCGTTAGATCTATATAGATCTTGGCATGCATGTTTGAAACGAATTAAATATGAGATCCAATATAATTTTCTGTTTTGGTTCGAGTCTAGTTGGGATAAGAGACGGAGGGTTATAGATCGAGTCGGGGTTTGTTGTGAGATAAAAAGTGACGATGGGATTATAGCTAGACTTGTTGTTGGATTGAATGTGAAAATGTAGGCTGTTATGTTTGGCATAGGTCTCGGTCACAATTTTTGGTCCACTGGTTTTATAAACAGTCCATCGTAATGTCTAAAAGAAAACCCATCGGAATGTTTTTTTTTGTTTGCATCGCAATGTTTACATTTGTTTTTCCATCGCAATGTGATAAAAAAATCCATCGGAATGTCTTCTCTTCTACACCCCGTCGGAATGCATCCGTCAGAATGTGTTCCATCGGAATGCACATACTGTGTTCCATCAGAATAATCGATCGCAATGTAGAAACCAAAGGTTTTTGTGATCGCAATATTCCGATCTGAATGCTTATCCAAAAGTACTGACCTTTTCCATATTTTCAGGAACCTGTTTTTGAGTCTAATTTTTTCTGGCAAATCTGGGTTTTCACCTTCATCTTCAAAAAAATTACAGAAACCTATAAAAATTGAACCCCAGACATGCATATTGACCAGAAAGAAGATATATGACCCAAAGTAAAACCGTGAGACCAGGGACTCAAAACCTCAAAACCAGTAGTAAACCCAGATATGAGACAACTTTGGACCCAGATATGACTGTTATGGGTGAAACTAGGGACTAAAAACCAGTGGGATGTGAAAATCAGATATGGATTGTGAGATTGATACATCGGGACAATAAATTGTGACAAAGTTAACATGTTTCCATAAAAGAATAAAACCATAAAAACCATTATGACAAAAACGAGACATACGGACCAAAAATATTTATATAACGAGACACAAAAAAAAATTTAGACCACCAAATCGAAACAAAAACATGATCCAAGGAATGAACCAAGGCTCTGATGCCAATCGTGGATTTGCTAAAAGCTAATCCGGTGGTCTAGTAGGGTGATAGATGATAGAAGCCATTGTTGAGTTGAGAGAGAAAGGTTGAATGTGTGAAAGATAGAAAATGTATTAAGCTAATGAATGAAAAACACAAGCAACACCCCTCCCTGGAAGCTAAGGAGGGGTATATATAGTCACACACGATACACTTAACTATACATGAACCTAGTCTAGTCTAAACGTGTGTGACTATGATAACTAATGGGAATTCTTAAATGTCCTCACATAAAGTGAGTTTCCAACAGAGCTTAAGAAGGCAATGATTGTTCCAAGACCTTTGAAGAAGGGAGTTCCTCTTGAGTTTCATAAAGATATGGATAGATTGAAGCCCAGTAAAGCTGTTATAAGGAGCATCAAGCTCTCACCATTGGAAGCTTTAGATATGGTACAAGTGTTACCTCTTGATGCTAGAAACCCTATTATAAGCTATGAAGAAGATGAAAGTGGGTTTTGGAAGATTGGCAGGTATAGGAAAGAGGTACACACATTTACCACTCTTATATCTCTCTTTGCAAGTATGAATAGAGAAGACTTGGTAGACCTTTGGAGGTTGTTGGAGGCCAAGTATGAGACTGAAGCTCCTACTTCAGTCAATGGAATAAAACTTTGGTCCACATTCAAGAGAATGTGTGGACCAACAGAACAAGATGCTACTGTTTGGAAGGATCTTGAGGATGATCTCAGTGGTCTTCAATGGCGTTTGTATTCAGCTGCTGGTGTGTATTATTTAAGCTCTACAAAGTTTGTTGAGTATCTTCTTGTAGATGGTCAGTATCCCATGTCCAAAGAAGTTTTGGAAAAGATGAAGACAACACAGCTAGAGATTGACTATTTAAGTGACGTGGCCAAAGATTTGATTAGGCATGTTTATTACCAATATGATAAGCGTTGTAAGATTCCTCCTAGTTCTTAATTTTTATTCAGAAACTTGATTACTAGAGTAGATATCAAGTTTAGGGGAGGATTGTTGGGAATAAAATGTAGCCAGTCCACTTGAGCGCTGACAAGAGGAAACCAAGCGTTGATACGAAGAAAACAAACGCTGACAGATCAAGCGTTGACAAGAAGAAGTCAAGCGTTGATAGGTTGAAGACAAGCACTGATAGAAAGATATGGTCTACGCGTATTTTGTTTCTAGTAAAGATAAGTTCAACATTGTATTTTCTATAATTATCTTTACCTAGAATAGTGATACGTAGACTCTTGTACAAGGCTTCTTATGTCTATAAAAGAAGACCTTTAGGTTATGTTTCATAATAAGTTTTCATACGTTAAACACTTTCATTGTAAGCAAGTTCGTTATTATCAATCAAGTGAAAGTTTGTTTTACATCTTTGTGTGTTCTTGTTTAAGTGTTAATTCCGCATAACACTTAGATTACTTTATACATAAACAAAGTTTCTCTACGTGTATAACTTGATCTAATCTCGTTTACACAAGCTTAATCGATCTAAGTTTGGGATCAACAATGGCGTATATTAATTAATTATAAAATTTAAATTTAACTTTAACTTTGTGCATTTAATGATCTTAGGATTTTTAAAGCAGGTTTTACAGCCAGTATCTAGACTAGTTTCGAAACATCGTTTACAAAAATAAAAAAATAAAAAACCACACTAGTTTTTGGCTATTTATAACTCGATTTCAAAATTTGGCGATTAGAAAAATTTTCGGTCTGCCGTTATATCAGACTGGAGATTTTATTGTCGGATGAGAAATTTCGGAATTTAAACCACAACCTAATCACATAACATCTACTTAAGATCCGAAGTCACTTCATCAACTGAGAAACCATCATCATGGAAAAGAACAATGAGTGTTCCGACGTAACTGACGCAGAGATGGAAAGATTACAACAACGGATATGTATCTTGAGAAAAAAACTCCATGGACGGTTTTAGAGTACTTCAAGAGTCTTTTAAGTACCTTTCAAAAGTATTACTCGAATTAGGTGAATCCAATGGCACTTGAACAAAGCAATTTAAGTCCCTATCCACAACGACAAAAGACTTCAGTGCACAACCGCACAAAACTCAGAACTCAAGACCATAGCAATGCACCGTCAAGTTTAAAGCTGGTTCAACAAACTGTTCAAAGAGCTGATATGACAGTGGACACGAAAATTAAAGAATTGGAAATGTTATATGGACCAATGTATGATGAATATTTCACGGGGGAGAAACATGTTGTATCAAAGTCTTCCGCTGTCACTCATGATAAGAATGATGATACCGATCATCGTCAACAAAAGGATACAACTTCATCTACTTCAACACGGGTTGCTGCAGATTTACCTCCTCAGAATATCACATCAACGAGCGCTCCTATAACATCCAAAACTACTGTCATTGCTCTAGAGAACACAAATCAAGCTGACAATGCATTATCTGACGATGACGATTTTCACAATCTATTTGGTACATCGGTACATGAAACTGGAGAGTCTTCACTCGCCATGTTGATCCGTCAAATATGCATACGTTTTATTAACGACATCCTTCAACCCATCATTGGACCCGGGATCACACTTTGGTTTAAGTAATTGGAAACCCGTCACAGCCTCTTCGTACAAGATGACAATTAGAAACCGATGGCGATGTTTGTATGTTCGCACTCGCCATGAGTAAAGCTGAACCGAAAAACATCAAAGAAGCCATGGATGATCATGCTTGGATTGAATCGATGAAAGATGAACTTCAACAATTTGAAAGACTTAAAGTCTGGGAACTTGTTGACAGACCATACGATGTAACATCGTTAAATCTTCGATGGATCTGGAAAAACAAAATGGATGAAGAAAACACGATCATCAAGAACAAATCTAGGCTAGTGGCTAAGGGGTATGGCCAGAGAGAGGGTATTGATTTTGAAGAATCATTAGCACCAGTAGCACATATAGAAGCGGTCATGATTTTTCTTGCTTATGCTGCACATAAAGGATTCACTGTTTATCAAATGGACGTGAAGACAACATTTTTTAACGGTCCTTTGAAGGAAAAAGACTATGTTACGCAGCTGGAAGGATTCGTTAATCCACATTATCCTGACAAGGTGTATCATCTCCACAAAGCACTATATGGACTAAAGCAATCTCTAAGGGCATGGTACGATGAGCTCTCGAAATTTCTGGTATCTAAAGGTTTCTCAAAAGGTTCCATTGATCTTACCTTGTTCATTTATAAATCTATGGATGATATTTTTCTTTTGCAGATTTATGTTAATGACATTATTTTTGGGTCTACAAACCCAAAACTTTCAAAATGGTTTGAAAAACTAATGCACAGCAAATTTGAAATGTCAATGATGGGCAAACTAAAATTCTTTCTTAGAATTCAAGTTCACCAATCCCCAAGTGGTATCTTTATTAACCAAGATAAGTATTGTCAAGAGATAATCAAAAAGCATGGTATGACATCATGTGACCCCGTTGAGACACCATTATCAGCCACATCTCTAGATGCTGACTTGGAGGGAAATGCCATAGATCAAACGAGATATCGTTCAATGATCGGATCCTTCATGTACTTGACAGCAAGCAGACCAGATATTTCACATGCTACATGTTATTCTGCACGATATCAAGCCAGGCCTACTGAAAAGAACCTCAAGGAGGTTAAACGGATCTTTCGGTTCCTCAAAAATACCATTCACTTGGGTCTCTGGTATCCAAAAGGAAACCGGTTTCTTTCTAACGGCCTATTCAGATTCTGATCATGCAGGGTATCTTTATACTCGAAAAGGTACTTCTGGTGGTGCACAATTTCTAGGACAAGATAAGCTTATGTGACGGTCTTCCAAGAAACAGGATTGCACGTCACTTTCATCAGCCGAAGTGGAGTATGTGTCTCTATCTGCGTGTTGTGCTCAAGTTCTTTGGATGAGAACACAACTCACGGATTATGGATTCCACTTTGATAAAGTACCTATGTACTGTGACTCAAATTCGGCCATAGCCATCTCCTGCAATCCGGTACAGCATTCCCGCACGAAGCACATTGTTGACAGATACCACTTCATAAAGGAACAAGTGGAACGCGGTATCGTTGAATTATACTTTGTTGGAACAGATTACCAATTAGTCGACTTGTTTACGAAAGCTCTCTCAAAAGATAGGTTTGAGTACCTCGTTAGGAAAATTGGTATGAGATGTTTGACTCCAGCAGACCTGGAGATTCTGGAAAAGGTGCCTGCTTGATTCATCTATCAAACATCTACTTGTAAATATCATTGAAAAAGAAAAATAAAAAAATATAAAACATATAAAAACAAAAAACAAAATTATAAATCTTTGAAAATCCAAAAATAAATAAATTTTGTTCTCGACATGTCTTTCAGTATCGATAATATGGACGTGCCTAGAAATGTCGCTCAATAACGACAAAGGTGTGTACATAAAGCTCGAATGAAAGTTGTACATATTTTTCAAAGCATTTCATTTCTATTTTTAATATAGGAAAATGTCTAATTTGTACAATTTTTCCAACAACGGGTAGAGCAATCTATCATGGGTTAAGCTTGTCACAAATATTCCACGTTTTGAGCTCAACACAATGGCTTGTAATCACTTTCATATTGCAACCCGGATCTATATTAACGGGGGAGTGTACGATTTAGTACTCTTACCCTTAATAAAAGAAGTGTTGGAAATACGTTTTTTGTATTGAGAAAGTCTCGGTCACTCCAACAATATAGTTATAGGCTCGTAGTATATGTTTAATTAATATTTACATTAGCCCGACCCATGAGCATGTTCATAGGCCAGAGGCCTGAGTCCACTAAGGGACTTGGGTATATAAACCCCTTTCCACCCTGAAAAGGGGTGTTGGTTGTTTCATTTTAGTAATATCATTTTTACATTTTCTCTCATCTCTCTCTACTTTCTCTCACTAGAAACAACAACCCTCTTGATAAATCAAAGATTATCATACTTCTACAATTGGTATCAAGAGCTATAGGATGAAATAGAGGTTGGTTTTGTGTTGTTCATACTTATTTTTTAGTGTGTTCTTGTGTTTTTGATTGATCTTTACCCAAGATTCAAATTTTTTCGTGTTTTTGTGAGTCCAAGTGTTCCATATATCTTCTAAATAGTTGTGGAAGAGATTTGGATATTTGGGTTGGTTAAAATCACGGATTTCTTGTCAAAAATCTCATTTTTTTACCAAAATCTTAGAACAGTAGCGTATTGCGATTGGAACCCATCGCAAAGGAAAAGGTTTTATCTTTGCGATTGATATTGTGACTGGTAACATTGCGATTGATATTGCGATTCGGGTCTTCTAGTAACATTGCGATTGATATTGTGATTGGTAACATTGCGATTGATATTGTGATAACGCCTAAATCCAACATGTTTTTAGGAGCGTTATCCGTACTTTTGTACATGTATATTGGTTATATGAATGATACGTTTGTGCATATTTGTACCCAATTGTGTTTGCAAGTCTTTGTGTAGCCAATTGCAGGAATGGAGTATAAAACAATATAAAAATGAAGAATTGTACGAGTACGAAGAATCCTAGTCAAGTTCAAGACCCGTGTACAAGTTACAAGCCTTTGATGATCAATTTCGGGTGCAAGAACAAGTATTTCCACGGAGCAAATAAAGATATCCAGCATGAAAGTTGCCACCATCAAAATACATCCAACTTGCCACTGACAAGAGTGAAGTTGCCACCATCACATGGGAGTTGATTTGCCTCCATCATGAGTGAAGTTGTCTTCAACATGTGTTTCGGAAAAAATGTGTCTACATACATGCAAGATCAAACAAGAAGCATTCTAGAAGTACTTTGGCTCCAAGTTATTTTCTTTGGATCCAAGACAAACATTGAATACCAAGGCCTTAACTCCACTATAAATAAGACCCATGGGGTCATTTTAACACATCAATCTCTTTCATAACCAACTCCATTATTCATCAAGGGAATTCTCCCAACCTTGGTGAAGACGCCAATTCCCGGATTTAATATTGGTGTGCCAAAAAGTGACATTTTTGGAGCTCCAATCATCAAAATAACCTTGCCAAACTCTAAGGGATCATTACCCTTATCATTGGTAGTTTTTCTTGATATCTAAATCACCACCAATCTTCACCAACCCTCTCCAAAAGCTGCCTCAAATCTCAAATACGAATTTCCAAATACATAACCCGAAAGACCACATAACTTGTAGTCAATTGGAGGCCTAAGGATTGCTCTAATTCCTTCATTTACTTATTGTAATAGCACTTTGGTAAACTCTTTTTATATTTCAAGAATGATTATAAATGTTATGAATATTGTTCGTATGAGTTTTGTTGAAACAATTATGGAGTAGTTTTCTTATACTTGTTTGGAATAATGTAAACATGGATATGGAGTGTTTGTTATTTTGCAATATTGAATTATGATTTTGTTAATGAGTTTGTTTAAATTGATGTGAGTCTTGATAACTTGTTGGGAAACCATAAATTGGTCTAAAGGTCGAAAGGATTCCTTGTTATGTTTTGTTCCAAATTTTAATGCGCATATATCTTTGGTGTATCATGATTGACAACCATGAGTAAACAAGTTAAATGAATTTATAAAGATTTAATCTAGAGTATAGGTCGAAAGGGCTCTAATGAACAAGCTGGCTAAAATCATACTTCTCACAAATGGGTTTAATTACCGGTTTGTAATATTGATCATAGGTCGAAAGGGTTCTTTATTCTAAACCGTGTCATGTGCAATTCCATGATATTACCCATTGACTTGGAATTGTATACTTATAATTTGTGTGCTATTGCTTAATTCTCTACCCGATAATCTATTCACTCCATTGAAATGAATACTAGTTCCAAACAAGTATCTTTTATTATTATTGTTATCTTATCTTATTAGCTTAATCACCATCTTAAGGTTTACTTGTTGCTTAATTGTTAATTGTTACTTGTATGGTAATTTTAGGAGTGACAACCATTTTTACCACAAACGTTACATTGTTACAAAGATCCTTTACAACCGAAAACACCCAAATCCTAGTGAACGACCTCGGCTTACCACAACAAGCTAGCTACAAACGAAAGGGTCATATTTGCCCGTGTGTTCTTAGCTTATTCTGTTATCCTTGTATAAATTTAAAACTTGTGTATACTCACAAAGAACGCATCAAGTTTTTGGCGCCGCTGCCGGGGGTTTGTTGTTTGTGTTTTTCGTGTATTAGAATCTTTGTTTCGTCTAGTGTTTCGTTCATATAATTCGTGCTTAAGTGTTCTTAGCTTTTAGGTGCCAAAACCCAAAAATCAAAAAAGTTTAAAAAAAAAATCAGCCAATTTGCCGCCAGCAAGTCAGCTCTCCCGCCGGTAAGCTTCAACAGAAGCTTGATTGCCGTCCGGCAACCCCTTCCTGCCGCCGGCAAGGTTCCCAGACTCTTAAAAAAAATTCTCTTCTTTTATTTTTAATCGAGCCTTACTCAAGCCCGTTCCTAATTGTGTTTTAACTTGTTTAACATCCGTTTTTCGAGTTTATAACCAATTATCCTTGTTTTATCATGACCCACCCAACCACCCCGTTTAATTATTTTTTTCCTCGTTCGTATTTCTATTCGCCCAGGTTTATTTACAAACCCCGTGTTTAGAATCCGAAGTCATTTGAACCGTCCAGTTTGATTGATTTGATACAATAAATCATTCACGTTTTCATTTTTTTCTATTGTTCGTTGTTCGTTTTATTTAGTTTTTTTTATAAAAAAATGCAAAAATATTTTTTATTTGAGTTTCTTTATATTTTATTTATCTTTTCATTTTTATTTTTAGTTGTTAAGAAGTTTTTTTAAGTATTTAGATTTTGTGTAATCTATCTTAGAGGTAAATGCCTCGTTAATAAATTCTATGAACTTAAACGTAAGTTCAAGAAGAAGACTCGTGAACCCGATAAAATCATATTTGATATCGATTCACCCGAACCGTTCGCCAATGAACGTGTTGTCATAATCGACATAATCGAGTCGAAATTCGAAAACCCATTCCATACCGAAGGAATCTTCACCAATGAACCGAAACCGATTCCTCAATCATTGTTACCATTGATCTCGATGATCAACCGATGTGGTCAAACACTAGGATCGTTGCTCCGACACCTAGTTCCTCTATTGTTCGAATCCCTATCCTAGACAATTTCACTATCAAAAGTAACCACATATAAATGATTCGGGAAAACCAATTTGATGGACAATCCCTATCCGATCCTCACCAACATGTATTCGATTTTCTTGAGATTATTAGCCTTTTCCAATATGGTCAAAATCAAGAGGAAGCGATTAACTTGAGGATATTCTAATTCTCCTTAACCGGAGAAGCTAAGTCTTGGTTGAATCAACTAAACGAAGGAACAATTACTTCGTGGAACGAATTAAGAGACGCTTTCATAAGCCGATTCTTTTCACCCACAAAGTTTAAACGTCTCCTAAACGAAATTCATGACTTTCACCAACTCAATGACGAATCTCTCGTTGAAGCTTGGCTCCGAATGAAACATATGCTTCGCGCTTGTTATGGACATGATCTAACCACGAGAACGATAATGGAAACATTTTATCGTGGCTTAGATGATCCAACTCAAGCATCTCTCGACACCAGAGGAATCTTCCTCTACAACACTCTAAACGAATCTTTCCAAATCCTCGAGGACAAGGTCCTTCTTAAACTCGATTATTCGAAGGATTCTCATATCCATCCCAAACCAAAAACCGTTGTTTCCGCCGGTGGAAACAATTTCATCTCCGATCACACCGTGTTGATGGAGAAATTCGAAGCTCTCGCTAGGCTTATCGATTCCCAATTCCTAATCATATGGAATGAACTAAAAGATATGTGAGACGATCGTAGAAACCATCACGATTCACAAACCACCATGAAGGATGACACGCCAATGTGTGAACCTCACAAAGCGAATTATGTCGAAGAATATCACGAAGGATATCACGACAAAAATTTAAGGAATTCACATTCCTATCTTACCCTAAACCCGAACCGTCCTATTCATCAATCTCGACCGCGAGATGTGACACCACACTCATCACAGTATCACCAAAAACCCGAAACCTCAACGGAAAGAGATGATGAGAGAATTTATGGCTTGGCAAACAGAAGAAAATGAACGTGTTAAGAACAAATTGGTTGACTTGGAGTTTCAAAACAATCTAAACTTCCGAAACCACACAGCCATGATCGAAGACTTGAAGACAAAAAATGATCGAGTCAAAAAGTTCATCCAACAAACCAAGTCCCTTCCTCAAATCACCAACACCAAATCAAGATACGATCTACCATCTATCGAGGAAGAAGAAGAAGAACCTATTCCAACCGTGCCAAAACCAAACACCATCATTTCTAACTCAACTTTTCCCAAGGATTGCACCGTGCATATCCTATACAAAAAGGAGAATACGTATGAACATGATGTAATGTCAATTCATGACGCAGAGTTGAAATCAATGAATGGCGTTAGAAGTAGAAGAATTATAAAGAAGGAAGACAATGGTATGAAAAATAAGCCTTTCAAAGTTTAGACTATAAATGGAGAATTTCTTTGGTTCAAAGATGATAATTATCAAAATCAATGGCACCCAACCAAAGTTCCCCATCTTAACCGTATCATAAAAGAATCCTAAAATCGAGGGGAAGAGTCTAGCTAACGACTCAATAATAAATTAAGCGCTTCTCGGGAGGGGTTGTACATTGCTAGTAGTAAGTTTTATATATATTTGTGTGCTTGTATGTTTGTTTGTGTGTTTTGTTTTGTTTTGTTTGAATAAAGGCAGCAATAGGTAATGGAGGAGGAAGCATACGTGGAGAAGGAATGATGTATCAAGAACCGACTGATCTCACAAGCTTATGGTGTAGCATCTTGTCATATGAAGATCAATTGCAATTTCTTAGCCTGGGGAGTTTCGTTTCTTTTAGACTATTTATTTATTTCCTCACTTTTCATGCTTTGAAGTTTATTATTAGCGTTGGGTCCAATACAAAACTTAAGTGTGAGGGGAAATAAATGGGAACACGAAACCGAATTTTCAAAATATTAAATTTTTGGGCTAATAAAAATAAAAAATAATAAAACAAAAAAAGAGAGAGTTTGTATACTTGTTTGCCCTTAGGATCTAATTGTCTTCACACGCTTGTTTGTAAATATATTTCAATAATCGTTCCCACGAAAAAAAAAACTTAGTGAGATCACACTTGTCTGATAAAAGTGTATATGCGTGACGAAGAGGCAACCTTAGGAATGACACCCAAATAGCCTTTTCCATTTTCTTCGTAGCTAGTTTTAGCTAACCACCCAAATTAACCCTTTTGTTAGCACTCACGTTTAGTGCTAGATACCCTTAGAACACCCATTGAGCCAATCTTTTCATTTTTGTTAAATCCACTAAAAAGAAAAAAATATTTAACCATAAACCTTAGCCTAACCCATGTCGAAGTCTAAATGGAGGGTTGCTAGTTGCTTGGTATGGTGGATCGTTTTTTATAGTTATTAGTTATGCCACACTTCGCGTTTGTATGTGTCATTCCGACAAAGATGAAGATGAGCGCCCCTTTATATTTGTACTTTTTGTGGTGTGTGCTTAAGCGAAGTGTGAGGGGAGCATGTGATGTATGTTGAAAAAAAATGAAAAAAAGAGGAGGATGAGGAAAAAAAAGAGAAAAGAGAAAAGAGAAAAAGAAAAAAGTCATCGAAAAAAAGGTAAAAAAAAGAAAGTTGATGATGACAAAAATAGCCAATGAGCTTTATGTTTATGAAGACGAAGGAAGACGGAGTATATTTGGATATCGATTAGCCAATGTGCTAAGACGTGATATATATGTGTTGATCGATATGTGGTGAATAAAGCTCGTAGCTATGATCATTTTTGGGCTTGTGATTTATTCGAAAACTAGCAACATGGGACTTAGACTTCTAACTTGTATGTTCGTGATACACCTCTCATAAAATACCCCATGTCTTATCCATACCCATTAACCCTAAGCTTTGTAACCCAATAAAAGTCCTCTTTAGATGTGTACGCTTGGTGCTCATGCCATTTGGTTTAGTCTTTTTGTACTTGGTAGATTTACATTTTATTTTTCAATAAACCATTTTTATATACCATGTGGGAAGTTTTTCTTTTACTTGCTTGAGGACAAGCAAACTCTTAAGTGTGAGGGGGTTTGCACCTTTAGCCATTTTTTATAAAAACCAAAAATATTTTCAACTTTTCTTAGAATTTTCAACTTTTCATAAAATTTTAAAAATTTTCTTTTCTTTTAGAACCTAGGAATTTAGTTTCTAACCTTATTTTAGTTTTATTTGCTTGAGGTCAAGCAAAGTTTTTCTTTTCCTTGCTCGAGGAAAAGCAAAACTTAAGTGTGAGGAGATTTGATAACGCCTAAATCCAACATGTTTTTAGGAGCGTTATCCGTACTTTTGTACATGTATATTGGTTATATCTATGATACTTTTGTGCATATTTGTGCCCAATTGTGTTTGCAAGTCATTGTGTAGCCAATTATAGGAATGGAGTATAAAACAACATAAAAATGAAGAATTGTACGAGTACGAAGAATCCTAGTCAAGTTCAAGACCCGTGTACGAGTTACAAGCCTTTGAAGATCAATTTCGGGTGCAAGAACTAGTATTTCCAAGGAGCAAATAAAGATATTCAGCATGAAAGTTGCCACCATCAAAATACATCCAACTTGCCGCTGGCAAGAGTGAAGTTGCCACCATCACATAGGAGTTTATTTTCCTCCATCATGAGTGAAGTTGCCTCCAACATTTGTCTAGGCAAAAATGTGTCTACATGAAGGATCGTGTTTTTCTAAGGATTTAGCAAGTTATGGATTAACCTATTGAGATGGAAGGAGAATGGAGAAACTTAGAGAGAGAAAGAAGAGAGAGAAAGGAGAGAGTTGAAAGAAAGATGAAATTTATGAAATGGTTAAGTGTTGATCCCCTCCTAACATGCTAGGAGGGGGTTTATATAGCCCACCCTACATGTGGGCTATATGGGCTATATTAGATCACGAGCCCAATATCATTGGAGTGACCGATCCTTTCTAAATACGTAAAAACGTATTTCCAACAATCTCCCCCTAAGGGAGGTCACTCCAAGTTACAATGTCCTAAATAGTCTATAGCACGTGATCTATGCTAATAATGATGTGACCGAGACTTTCGTTGGAAAAAACATATTTCCAACAATCTCCCCCTAAGGGAGGTCACACCATTTTACAAAATCTTAAACCTAGCATACTATGCTTGAGTCTTCGATCTTGTTCTTGTAAATATGCTTGATGTGATCTTTGACTTTAGTCTTGAGCATGTTTCCTTTCCTTGACCTTGTGCATTCATCACTTGTGAAATTTGCCTCTTCGTGACTTCATGTTCCACATACTTATACCTTTAAATTCTTGAAAGCTTCAGAGTTTAATACAGCGGAAGACTTGACCTTCAGACTTTCTTGAATTCGTTGAAGTGCTGAGTGTATGCAGTATAAGCATGTGGGGACGACTTCTTCTTGGATTCCGCAACGCCACCGTCTTCAAATGCCGCAACATAAGTAGACACGAAAGAAATGGCTTTGAACATTTCATTCTAAATCGGTAGCATTTTACCTCCGGTCGGTGAAGACCGTTGGACGATATTAGATATTGTACCCGTGACGGATAGTTTCAATTAAGTAACTTCCTGACAGGATTTCGCGGGTAAACCCGTTCTCTTTATTCGACTGTCCAAAGCTGACTGCGAACATAAAGAGTGAATCATTTGGATAATAATATCCGCATGATTTGAAGCCGTCAATTCATGTTCCTGGAACAAGTGAAATTCAATTAAGAACCGCACCATTGTTGCTTTCCAGTTGTCACGAGCTTGATTCGTATAGAATCTTGCAAGTTACCTACCAAGTGCTGTTTGAGGTTAACACTAGAAGGGTTTCCACTCATCACTGTGAACACTAAGGTATCACTCTGAGTGTTCTGCGAAGATCACTGAGATATTGCATTGAGGCCTGGAACGTGTTTAAATTCATTTAAGAATTAAACCACTGTTGCTTTATAGTTATCACAAGTTTGATTCATAAAGAATCGCACAAGTCACCTACCATGAGCTTTTTGATGTTCGCTCAAGAAGGATTTCCATCTTCATTGTAAATACTTTCGTATTACTCAGATGTTCAGGCAAGATCATAAAGATTTTGCGTAGGACTCTTAAGATCTTTCTTACTTTTCACAGTGTGTGAAGAAGCAAGGAAATATGAAAGTGTGTCCTAATGAGATATTTGATGATCTCAAATGGCTCTAGACTCGATCGTGCATTTTGGATTTTAGTGATCAGAGGCTGGAGAGGAGTGCCACCATTTCAATACCAATTTATTCAGAGTGAATAAATCAATAGATAATGCGTTGTCTCCGTGTGATTAAAACAAATATCTTTTGAGAGATATCTGAGTTAGCTGGGATGGGTTGTGCATTGCATCACTGGGTCCATGATGTCTATCTTCAATATCAAGAATCATTAAAAATGATCTCAATAGCATATGTATTGACCCAGTTTCTGCCTAAGTTGTAAGGAGGGCTTCTTTCTTTACACCCTTTATCTTTACAATTCTTTTTCATTCTTCAACCCCTTCAATGCTTACCAATACGTCATCACTAGCACTTTGGTGTGATTGTTCCAGTGCTAACTTAAGTACTTGGTCGGCATTCAGCTACGTTCACAATCTTTCTCCATCTTTCCTAAGGACTACTATTTCTAGCTATGGAATGTCCTTGGGAAGATTTCTCCGGTTCTAGAGGAATCATTGGACTTTAACCTATCCTACCATCCTTATGTCACCACAATCTTCACCGTCGTGAATAGAGATGTTTTGGGTAAGTGTATGTCACCATGAAATCCATTTTGAAGTGCAAATCCATTTTGCTCCCCCTTAACATATGCCACGATATCCAAAAACATTTCGCACATGTAGGGATGAGCTAGCACGTTAAGTCAAACCATTTGTGATTAATCATTTCCCATATTAAATCACATTTTCTCCCCCATATTAAAAATATTAACCCAATCGATGTTTTTAATATCAATTGATTTAATAGCATTTTAAGAAAATTTGGGAAGAAAAATGCAAAGCCAATTATCTTCATGAATTACACAAGCTCTCCCTCAAATTAATGAGGGTGTACTTTAAATACCTTTTAAACACAAGTGTAAGGTATTTATCACGTGCAAAGATCATATATGGTAATGTAATCACAAGATTAGCGATTTATGAGGTTGGACCTGAATGATGGAGAACATCATATGAAAGAAGCACATAGTTCTTGTTCACGAATGTTGGTCGCCTCATCACGTCTGAAGTTATCTCTTCACTCCATTTGATTGATATCGTTGTCTTGACACCAACATGTGAACTTGGCAGTTTCAGCGTCAAAGATTCTTAATGCTGGACAATTGCTCCCCCTCAATTGTTGACCCGTGTTCTATTGAAAGAGTTGTAGTCACCGTTTGAGTAGTCGCATCGTCGAGTATGTAGATATCAATTGTAAATTGCTACGGTTGGTGGAGATGATAACTTCATAAAAACAAGATTTCTCTTGTTTTAACAAATAAATGCACTGACACCTACATAAATTCGTGTTAGATTGTGTTATAACGTAAACACAATCCCTTACATGGTTATAAAGTAAACCATGCCCGAGAAAATTAATTCCCGTTGTTGAGTCAAAGCTTTCCGGTGAAATGCTTGACTTGAGTATGAAAAGCGGGTTACTATCTGAAATAATAGCAAACCATTTTGAGCATGTTTTAAAACATTTGAACTTCTGCTCGAACTTTATTTACAACCCCGTGTCATTATTAAATGACATTTCTAGTATCGTAAATATTACCGATTCCAGAAGACATGCTCTTTTTATCAAAACATTTTTTTTGAACACACAATTTTGAAAGATTTAGAAAACCTTTTTGAGAAATTCTCGAAAAATTGTGTTCAATGTTTTGAAAACCAATTACTTGAGCTTAAGATGTTGAATATCTTACAAAACGAGCTCAAGTCCGAGAAGTTGTAAACTTCCCGTTGTTAAGGATAAGTTTATTATCGGCGATAAACTTTCCTTTATTTGAAGATCGGGTCATCATCTGATATTTAATGATGAGCCTTATACACGAGCTTAAAAACCTTTGAATGGTTTTAGGATAAGCTCGTGTCCAAGAAAACTTAATTTCTTGTTAAGAGGGTAAGTTATCGTTGCGTAGATAAACTTCCCTGTCTCTGAAGTCCGGGTCATCGTCAGTCATTTAATGAGGAGCCATATGCACGAGCTTAAAACCGTCGAATAGTTTTGATGAAAGCTCGTGTCCGAGAAAAATTAATTTCTCGTTTTGAGGGTAAGTTATCGTTGCGTAGATAAACTTCCCTTTCTCTGAAGATCGGGTCACAGACTGTAATTTGACTGTGAGCCAGTGTGCATGAGCTTAAAAACGTCGAATGTTTTTAATATAATCTCATGCCCGAGAAAATTTAATTTCTCGTTGTTAGGATAAGTTTATCATCGGCGATAAACTTTCCTTTCTTTGATGAACGAGTTACAGTCTGTGATGTGACTATAAGTACTTTATGCACTGTAAGCTTAACTGGAAATCCCCTGAGACACTTGTTTCTTAGATATCAGCTTCTTTAGCAACCAAACTCTGAGAGTATCCTTAATTGAATGGTATACAATGATTGGACCGCTTCGTTCTTTTGGAACATCCTCTTTGATACCTGCATTTTCATTAGGAATTTGCATGCTTGGATATGGGTTAGCGATATCTATCTTAGAAGCAAGTGGGGGTTCACAGTTGGCCTTACTTGTGCCAGAGGTGTTCTGAGGAGATGATTCACTTGTCTTAGCTGGTAAACGTTTCCTCATATAGAAAACCTTAAGTTCAGGCTTAGGTGATGCATCCTCCTTTTCAATTTCCTCCCTAGTAGTCTTAATAGAATCGGAGACTATCCTAGTTAAAGGGCACTCGTTTTCTACAAGGGTGAAAGTTCTACCAGTGGGGCGCCACATTTTACCAATGGGTTTGATTTTGGCAACCCACTGGGATTTAAGTCTAGCACGGGAGTTCACCTCATTAAGTAGTTTCTTGATACAAGAATCATGATTTGCCGTAAAGACACATTTTCTACATGTTTTACAAGTAGCATATTTAATGTCCGAGTAAGATCTAGAATTCCTAGATGATTGATTGATGCTCCTAGGATGTGACATGCTACGGTTAGCAGTGTTGGGTAAACTAGAAGGCATCTGACTAGGTTTGAAATTCCTATCTCTTACTTGTGTCTTTTGCTTAGCTTCCCTTAGATCAAATGTATGGCGAACGTCATTTGAACTAGTTCGAGACGTGTTCTTTGGACTATGTCTAGGGAAACTGGATGCAATCATGTAATTAGGTCATGCAAAAGCTGTTTTTGTCACATTGGCCCTAGTTGGTGGAGTGAATGTTCTAAAAACATTTGCCATATCAACTTGGGAAGCAAACCGCGGTCTCGAGGATTGTGGTCGCTCGGATCTAAATGCAGTCAGTTGTCTAACGGACTGTATTGGAGGCGGTTTCCCCAAGATTGATGGTTTTTCAAGCTTAGTGTCCACACTAGTTCCTTTGGTTTTCCGCAACTCGTTTTTCAACGCAGCTATAGCAAAGACCTTTTCCTGTACTTGAGCTTTTAATGTCTCATTCTCTTTGAGCAATTCATCTTGGGATGCCAACTTAGATTCAAGCAACTTAATTTGTTTAAAAAGATTGTCCTTTTCAGCTTTAGAATCTAGAACAGTTTCATCCAATTTTCGTTCAAGAACAACGTTTGACTTTTCAATTTTTTCAAAATAAGTTTCAAATTTCTCCGTTTTCTTTGAAAATTCAATTTTGGCTTCCTCAAGCTCTTTGGATTGCTGAGCTACAATCGTTTCAAGCTCTTTAATCCTAGAATCAGAATTATTTAACGAAGCAGTCCTAAGACACTTATCATGATGTTTTGCATTTTGAACACTTTCTCCTCCATTATGACTCACATCGGATGAATCAAAACTGGTATCGCTATCACTCTTTTCCATCCCATGTTTGGCATAATTAGGTTCAGAATGCTCAACATGCTGTATATTGTTGAAACTTGGCACCTGAACAGTTGGTGCTTGTGACTTGCTGCTCGGTTCATGCGTTCCTCCTGATTCCTTGCCATTGCTTATCTGATCATCTGTTGACGATAGCGTGAAGCGTGTCTCTCTCTCATGTTCATGCAATGATTTAGACGACTCCTTGATTCTTTGAATCTGACCCTCTTTCAACAGTATCTCGTTGTAATTAACTAACCTGACCTCAATACACTTCTCAAGTATATTGATGTTATTGAGTAAACCACTTTTAAAGGTTTCAGTCTGGCAACCCGTATACGTGTTGAAAAGCTGGTGAAGAACTGAAGTCGAATAATCAAAAGGGGGTACCATTGTTGAGGAAAAGAAATCCTTAAACTGGGTGCGAAGGATTTCTAGACATATCTTTCCTTTAACCTCATGAAGATTTTGCCGTTCAAGTTGCAACCGTAACTCATTCAAATTATTGAAAATCTTTTCTTTAAAATTATCCACTTTGCCAAAGAATATTTGAACTGTGGCTGGAAGTTCAGTCATGTTGTGTGGATAAAGAATTGCAAGATGTGTCTTGAGCTCGTGAAAGATTTCCAAAGTTTTTTGACGCAATTTGATCTCTTTGAGTTGCATGTGTTGCAGTTCTCCCTCGTGAAATGTCGAATCTAATGAATCCATTAGATATCGATGAATATAAGAATTGATGATCGATCGAGTTATGAAATGAAGTAATTTGGTAGTTGACGAATCGAAAAATTAATCCGCGAGATTTTTAGAAAAAAAAAACCACGAAGAAACCGTAAATTTTTGGATAAAACCGTGATTGGTGATTTAAAATGATGCGTGAAATCCTCTAAATTTGTCTGAAGTTCAACGCTTTATACAAAACGAGAGATTGCATTGTCGTTTAAGCACTTTCGTTTCAAAAGATAAAAATGACCCGAGTCCTTCCAATAATAATACTCGTAAATTAAGTCAGCCCCAATTCAAATTTATATTCTCGGCCCAACTAAGAATATATAGCAAACCGTATTTTTAAAATAAAACCCAATATCACATACCGTCCACTAGCAAGTAGCCAATTACTATAAAAAAAATAAAAATAAAATGGATGGATATTGAGTTGGATTTACTCGGTATTCAAAGATACACGTGTATCACACATGAAAACAAAACGTGGCCAATTACTTATCGTATAATATTTAGTACCCAACGCACTAAAGATGGAGAAGAGACGCGTGTAGATTTGTTGTTACCCGAACCCACTAAAGATGTATATAAAACAAAAAACTATTTCCTTCTCATGAGCCAAATCAAACTCACAGTTTGACTAATTCCTATATAGGTTCCTCCGCCTCTTTCTTAAAAAACAAAACCAGATAGAAGTCTCTCTCTCCCAAGTCTATAATACTCCTCCGTCTCTTTTTCTGATTACACACCGAAAAAAAATTCGCCTCCCAATCTCACCCACAGATCTGAAACTCATACAATCTCACCAACAATCTCACAATCTAACGCTTACCCTTTAAATTCACTTGCTTTTTCACCTGCTTATAATCCTATCACCCACAATCTCACAAATCAACAATTATGAATAACACAAGATTTCGTTGACTTCAAGATCTTGATATAAAAGGTCTCGGGTAAGATAATTTCTTTAATTTTGTTGAGTCTTGATCGAGGAAGTTTGATCAATGAGAGTTGAGGGTGTGTCTGTCGATGTTGGGTTCGAAAGAGGGTGTGTTTGTGTGATGTGAGTGTGTCTGAGTGATGTCGAGGGTGTGAGGTGAGTTGTTGTTGTCGAGAGAGTGGGTGAGGAGACGAGGGTGAGAGTGGTGTGAGGGTCTTTGGTGTTGGGTGCGTTCGAAGGTTGAGGGTGTAAAACCCGTAAAAAAGGTCATAATTTAATTCTATTTTCAAATATTTTTGAAGTATTTTATAATATTAAATATTATTATGTTTAACGCTTTAAGTTGAAACCGATATTAAATATTATATTTTAATATTTTGACGAGTAACGAGGACTACTAGTGATCGCGATACCGACGGATGCCTAAAATTTTATATTTTATTATCGATCGTTTCGATATTTAATATTTTCGACGATATCGTTTTAATTACGTATCGAGTCGTTATATTATTATTTTTCGTGTGCGTTTAAACTTTTTAGTATTTTTACGAAACCCGAGTCTCGTAAATATTTCAAAAATTACAATTTAAATTTTCTACCCTTTTAAACTATTTTATTCCATTTTGGACCAAAACTATCATATATTGGCAAAACTAGCCCTCCACCCACCATATAATAGCTTATTTCCACCAACTTTTTACACACAATAAACAACATCACAAAGAAATTATCACCCCCTCCCTCTTTCTTCTCCAAACCATCACCCCTACACCATCTAAACATCAAATTTTTATCAAATTTTAGCTTGATCTAATCAAAAACAAATAAAGACCACATCTTAGAATTTGAAGGGCCACATTTTGATACCATTTTCATCAACATGCATGAACTTTGAAATTTTGATCAAGAATCTTGGTGAGTAAAGTTGTTAGATGATGTTGCATGTGATTATCTAGTGATAATCATGTGTATATCATGTTATTTTGTAAAGAAAATATATTTTTGATTTTGGGTTTTTGATTTAGATGATGATACAAGTGTTAGGATTAGATTGTGATGATATTAGGATGTTAGAATGATGATAAAAGTTGTTGGTTTTGATCAAAAACTTGATTTTGTATGATTTTTAAATGGCCAATTTTAGGCAGTAGGTTTAGAGGCATTTTCGGAAACCTTAAGTCTAAAAATAGGTTGATATTATGGGATTATGTTGTAGAGAATTTCGTTAGCTTCGATTTGATATAAAGTAGGCCTTCCAACTCCAAACGAGGTGGAAGATACACTAGTTTGATTTTCGTGTACCGGGAGACGAGTGTCGACACAATCCGAAAATTGTTGTCGATATTTGGATCGAATCTCGGGGACTATAAAATCAGTTTCAAAATGATTCAAGGGCTGTTCTCAGGCTCCAAGTTTAGCATTTTGAGTCTATTTTTAGAATCAATTGGCGGTTTTATAAATGGAGTTGTTTAGAATGGTCAAAATGGTTTTGTAAGTCAAGGTCGCTAAACTGTCCGGATTTTGTGATTCAAAGATGAGTCGGGCAGGGAACTTTAGAAGTAAAATTTTTTAATGGGCTCTTGGGAGGACTTTCTACATATAGTAAGTGAGTTCTCTGAGTCGTATCATAAAAAGTTGATATGTTTAAGTATGGGAAAACGGCTTGGACATTCGGTATGTTCCGGCAGTTTTTTTTTATTAAAGGCGTAGAATAATAAAATGAATATATAGGAGAGTGTAATAGTATCACTTGTATCGTTTTCTCTCGATTTTGTCGTGATTTTATGAGTCGAGTTTTATATTCTTATGTATGGGTTATTTCTCGAGTCTATTATTAATGAACGCACCTCATTTGATAGGTTGCGGTTCTCGTGTTTGAAAGGCATCATCTATCGTCGGCGATCGTCTCATTACCACTATTGGCTAAGGTGAGTCTATAGCCTTGCTTTATACTAGTTATTAAATGATTTTAAACCCGCGAGGGGGAATACATGTTTTATAAACTTAGAACACAAGATTTTTATGGTATGCTTTGTCCCTCTATGAATGGACCCGTGGTTGCCTTTAAATTGCATTAAGTGATTGCCTTTGTTAAAACCTCAATTATGGACTGTTAATTAACCTATGATGGGTTAACCGCTAGTACAATTAATAGATCTATGGGGGAAGCCGCCCCGGTTCAGTTTTTGTGGACTTGTCATAGAAGCTTAGGCCCGACCTCCACACTGTTTGAACATATTGTATTGAGAAGTCAGGTATACGGCAATGTACCAATAATCTGGAGGTAACCGACAATTAATAAATCTCTCGTCTTATTAGACTGATATGGGAGTGTCTAAGGGCTCGGTTCCATGAGCTTATTGCATATTATGCTATATACAATTATCATTGTTGATGCAACTTATTATTTGATGCTTATAAGCATGCCACAAACTTATAATCTTTGCTTGTGTTCAAATTGATTTCATAAACCTATAGATTCACTCGACATTTTTGCTGATTGTTTTACTCACATGTATTTCAGGTAATCAAGAAGTGGAAGCTTGGAGGTCACGGGGAATGAAGTTGTGCACTGCTATGTTGTTCAAACTCTTTGATTTATTTATCGTTCCATTTTTAAAACAAACTAATATGTTGTTTTAACTTATCTTTTGGTAACGATTACTTGGGACTACGCTACTCTGACAAATGTTTTAGGAACGATAAATCTAAAACGTCTCTTTTTGAGTCGTTCTTTATAAATTATCTGTTGTAGTATCATTGTTTAGCACCCAAAGATGTATTCCGCTGCGTGTAAATTTGGGGGTGTTAAAGATTGGTACCAGAGCCATGAGTTATAGAGAACTAGGTCTTTTTCTAAAAACCTAAACTATAACTGTCGGTTTTATTTTTCAAAGAGTCGGTGCACATGATTTCGCATGACTTCAGGTTCAAGCTACTTCTGGGATTACAACTTTAGTATACATTATTATGTATGCCTTATTGCTAAGTATTTCTAGATAAATACTATAATCCTATATCGATATATATTTATGTCGTTAAACTTTTCGATTAAAGTTTATCATTTATTAATGATTAACTTAAATAAATACAATGAATTTCAAGATCTTTCTGTATTTATTTTTGAAGTATTTAAATTGCTTTTATTGCAAAAATTTTATATTATGACCTTACATACCTTCATCTGTGCGCGTTACTTTCATTGTTTAACCCTTTGTGATATCTATAGATATCCAAATCGTCTTCCGGCTGTTTGTAATCTCTAGACCATTGTGTAACTCAATGTGTCCTTGGAATAGACTAACCGCTATTGTGTGAGTCACACATTTTGAAACACTTCTTATAATCGTGTTGAATAATATCATGGTTTTTCATAATATTTTGTTGATTATTATCACCGTTTTACACGGCATGCGAAGATTTAACTTATTGACATTTATATGTATCGACTCCGAAGTGTATTGTTCGCTTATATCTCGGTAACGTCATCGTCATTTTATAAATCATCGTCTAGATTATGGCGCTAGATTGGAATACGATTTTACTTCTATAAAATTGTATCATTTGTTTTTCATTAACCTTCTTGCTCTCGGAACGCAACCTATGAATGTTCCATTCTTTTCTCGTTATGTTTTGGTGTTTTTGGAGAATCGTGGCACCAAGGAGATTTGCCTACATTGCATTTTGAAATTTAAATTACGAACGTCTTTCACCGTCTTGCTTCCTAAATTTCGTGTTGAATACCTTGAAGCATTTTCTGTCATTCATCATGCTATATTTTATTTGATGCTCATTACGAGATTTATTTTTCGTTGTTATAAAATCCACAAGACATGTGTGTATATATGTATATATTTTGAGCCGTTAAGAAGTGTCGAAAAATACACTTTATGCGGAAACTATAGGGGCAGTATAAACAGGTCAAAACTTAAAAGTAAAACCTGCGTTTTCAAAATAAAATAGTCAAACCTGCACAGAACTTGCAGGGGTATTTTGGTCATTTTACATTGGTTTTCAGGTCTCAGGTAAAACTAGAAAGTCGTCTGAAACGTCGGTTTGTATCAAAATGCTTTAGACTCCGAGTCTTGGAGATGTCGAGTATCTTACATAGAATACACATATGGATTGATTTACTCTTTTTATATATATGACTCATCTGTCATTCGATGTTATTTTATTTATTTTATTTATTATTTTCTTCTAACCTTCCACTGATTTAGGTTGAGTTTTGAAGTTTTGTCTTCGCATTCTTTTTCGACATTCTTATCACATGTCTCATGGCGTTTCCGTCTAACCTTATAACCTTTTGACACCCTAACGACTTGTAACCATTTCATTGGTTGTTTATTGAGCTACTATTTTCCACATTTTGCAAACCTTTGGCTACTTTATAAATTGTAATGACGTCACCTTATAAATAAGTCTAATATTGTTTTACGATTATTTTCACCAATTGTTTTTACTTTGGTGTTATAAAATAGTTTTCGTAAGATTAAAAGTTGCTTATTAAGTATCTCACAAATTACTTGTATCCTATAAATTTATAAACTATTTTTAAATTCCATTTTACAAATGGCATGGTTTATATATAAACGTAAGAAACGTAATACTTTTCGACGAAACTGAGCACTGCATTGCTATTCCTAAATTATACATGGCCTGATCACCTATGTCTAATTTAGATGGAGCCATGCTAGGCTGAATAGTAGTCCACTTAAAAATCTTGATAATAATCAACTTTTTACTTGTATTTATGATAAAGATAAATAAAATGAAAAGTAGTTTTAAAAACCTTTATATTTTATGCAAGTAGCGCAATTTCTATGCATCCGCATACGTTTTCTTGCCTTTTCTTGAACTAATTACGCACTTACGAATACGTTTTTACTCGACGATCGTTTTTCCACTTGTTATTTCATTTTATCTTATAACTTATTTCTTTTGACTGTTCGTCTAATTACTGACTGTTGGTAAATGACCTAAAAGTCTCGATATTTTATCCTTTCGTCTCGTCCAATCTTCTTTATGCGACTGGGTAGATCTTTAGAATGTCTCCGCACGTGAATAATGAATTATCATTAGAGTGATTTCCGTATATCCGGGATGACGTCCATCACTCTCGTTTGTCTCGAAATCCACTCTTGTGAACCGTGCTTTGACTTCTCTCTTTAAACACTAACATCGTTCATTTGATTTGTTTTAAATACAAGTGATTATTAGGAATTTTATTGATTAAAATTTTTGTATGGATCTTATTTCCGATCGTGTAACGACCACCGCTAAGTTAACGAACTGATATTGGTGAACCATCGACCGCACTAACAAAATTGACAACTTGTTTAATCTATTATTTCTTATCGTAATACCATCGACGCCTTTATTTTATTATTCTCTTTAAGAATTCATACGACATTTGCTTCGTTCTCTTTTGTACCGTTGATTTCGTACCAACTGTTGACCATTATTTTCATTCGTATTCGTTTGTTATCTTGTCACATTTTGAAACCCGAATGTAACCCATATTTATTTTGAAATGATAAACACCTTTATGTATTCCTACAAAGTATTATAAAAAAAAATTTGGAACTTGTCTACATTTTCTAATGAATTTCAATCATCGAAATAACCATCACAAGTAAAAGGTCAAATTTATACACCATATTTTGTATAACTAAAACTAATGTTTAAAATAAAATTATGTTCTACCTTTTGAACTAATTGACTTATCATACATTACTTTTAATATAATGAAATTGCCAGTTTAATTTATATTCCTAATAGTGATTTAATTTGGAAATTATATTCTCTAATTGTAACCATCAGTATGAGTTGAATTAATAAATTTATGTCATTCTTTCAAAGTTTCTTAAGACTACCAAATAAATTTTGAAACTATTTTACTTCTATTTTTGATGTATCATCTTTATCAAGAAAGTACCTCAACTGAGTTTTAAGGTAATACCAAATCTGGGACGGATAATTGTGATAAACGTTATTTTAATGTTAATATTTAATTCATTCTTCGCCCTCATTTTTCTAGTATTGTGAATTATTATGTTTTACGGTTACGTGAGTCGAGATCCCTCGTCGATCGTCGACCTTAAATCATTTTACCACATCTTGTCCGTTTATGCGTTTATTGAATTCATTTCTTTTATCTCGTTCTGTTCCTCGTATTGAAGATCACTATTTTATTTTGAGTTTAAAATGAATCTCGGGAAGCAGTGTATAAGAAGAAACGATAAGTATCACCAGGATGTATGTGTGTACTCGTGGAATGATTGAGGACCGAATCTCTTAATGAATGGAGTTAATAAATTCGTTACGACCTCAAGGAGCATGTTGAAGCCGACACCGCAAGTGGAAAGACTCTTGTGATCAAGTGTTTATTATCAAGGGTTGGTTCAAGGTTTTCTCGATGATTAACGATGGAAATCTATACTTGATGTTATTGTTCGACCTTTTAATTTTATGTACTTATGTGGTATGTGATCTAGTCAAATGATCGTAAGTTGTGTGAACTTGAGGCGGCATCATCCGATGACGTCCGATCATATAGAACACATATTATGTAATATATTTTTGACTTTCAACGACGATGTTTACTGAGACTTTAATGCGCGTTGGCGAAAGTGAGATGGTGTCTTTGTATTATCTTTTGAGTAGGGACCCGCGTGTGAGCACCCTCCGATGACGAAAATGTTTTTCTTGTTAATTCTTTTTGATGTGTGTCCATGGCTATCCGGCCAGTGGCTATCCTTTAAATTGCAACATTCTTTTTAACTGGACTTACCCGAAAATCCTGTCACCTATTCTTGTCATCGAATGAGCTTCGTGTGATTCATGAAATTTTCATGTGTCAAACTTGACGGGTGACTGGTGGATAAGGATTTATTTATTCCTTTATGGTGAGATACAACTTGACGACAAGTTGCGTTTTGTAAAAGAACCAGTGGAGATCGTGGACCGAGATTCACGTAGGAACGTGAAGACTTCTTTATAAGGAATGCCCTCATCCTTCCGGGTAGTGAACAACTCGTGTATGAGGCGAGTTGAGCGCCGGGACGTCACTCCCTTAAGGTGGTGAGGATGTAAAACCCGTATAAATAAGGTCATAATTCAATTCTATTTTCAAATATTTTTGAAGTATTTTATAATATTAAATATTATTATGTTTAACGCTTTAAGTTGAAACCGATATTAAATATTATATTTTAATATTTTGACGAGTAACGAGGACTACTAGTGATCGCGATACCGACGGATGCCTAAAATTTTATATTTTATTATCGATCGTTTCGATATTTAATATTTTCTACGATATCGTTTTAATTACGTAGTTATATTATTATTTTTCGTGTGCGTTTAAACTTTTTAGTATTTTTACGAAACCCGAGTCTCGTAAATATTTCAAAAATTACAATTTAAATTTTCTACCCTTTTAAACTATTTTATTCCATTTTGGACCAAAACTATCATATATTGGCAAAACTAGCCCTCCACCCACCATATAATAGCTTATTTCCACCAACTTTTTATACACAATAAACAACATCACAAAGAAATTATCACCCCCTCCCTCTTTCTTCTCCAAACCATCACCCCTACACCATCTAAACATCAAATTTTTATCAAATTTTAGCTTGATCTAATCAAAAACAAATAAAGACCACATCTTAGAATTTGAAGGGACACATTTTGATACCATTTTCATCAACATGCATGAACTTTGAAATTTTGATCAAGAATCTTGGTGAGTAAAGTTGTTAGATGATGTTGCATGTGATTATCTAGTGATAATCATGTGTATATCATGTTATTTTTGTAAAGAAAATATATTTTTGATTTTGGGTTTTTTATTTAGATGATGATACAAGTGTTAGGATTAGATTGTGATGATATTAGGATGTTAGAATGATGATAAAAGTTGTTGGTTTTGATCAAAAACTTAATTTTGTATGATTTTTAAATGGCCAATTTTAGGCAGTAGGTTTAGAGGCATTTTCGGAAACCTTAAGTCTGAAAATAGGTTGATATTATGGGATTATGTTGTAGAGAATTTCGTTAGCTTCGATTTGATATAAAGTAGGCCTTCCAACTCCAAACGAGGTGGAAGATACACTAGTTTGATTTTCGTGTACCGGGAGACGAGTGTCGACACAATCCGAAAATTGTTGTCGATATTTGGATCGAATCTCGGGGACTATAAAATCAGTTTCAAAATGATTCAAGGGCTGTTCTCAGGCTCCAAGTTTAGCATTTTGAGTCTATTTTTAGAATCAATTGGCGGTTTTATAAATGGAGTTGTTTAGAATGGTCAAAATGGTTTCGTAAGTCAAGGTCGCTAAACTGTCCGGATTTTGTGATTCAAAGATGAGTCGGGCAGGGAACTTTAGAAGTAAAATTTTTTAATGGGCTCTTGGGAGGACTTTCTACATATAGTAAGTGAGTTCTCTGAGTCGTATCATAAAAAGTTGATATGTTTAAGTATGGGAAAACGGCTTGGACATTCGGTATGTTCCGGCAGTTTTTTTTTATTAAAGGCGTAGAATAATAAAATGAATATATATGAGAGTGTAATAGTATCACTTGTATCGTTTTCTCTCGATTTTGTCGTGATTTTATGAGTCGAGTTTTATATTCTTATGTATGGGTTATTTCTCGAGTCTATTATTAATGAACGCACCTCATTTGATAGGTTGCGGTTCTCGTGTTTGAAAGGCATCATCTATCGTCGGCGATCGTCTCATTACCACTATTGGCTAAGGTGAGTCTATAGCCTTGCTTTATACTAGTTATTAAATGATTTTAAACCCGCGAGGGGGAATACATGTTTTATAAACTTAGAACACAAGATTTTTATTGTATGCTTTGTCCCTCTATGAATGGACCCGTGGTTGCCTTTAAATTGCATTAAGTGATTGCCTTTGTTAAAACCTCAATTATGGACTGTTAATTAACCTAT
The DNA here is from genome assembly GCA_025667525.1 of Glebionis coronaria. NCBI lineage: Eukaryota > Viridiplantae > Streptophyta > Magnoliopsida > Asterales > Asteraceae > Glebionis > Glebionis coronaria. Next base: position 10,264 of record JANFOE010001259.1, on the reverse strand, counting down.
GATGGGTTAACCGCTAGTACAATTAATAGATCTATGGGGGAAGCCGCCCCGGTTCAGTTTTTGTGGACTTGTCATAGAAGCTTAGGCCCGACCTCCACACTGTTTGAACATATTGTATTGAGAAGTCAGGTATACGGCAATGTACCAATAATCTGGAGGTAACCGACAATTAATAAATCTCTCGTCTTATTAGACTGATATGGGAGTGTCTAAGGGCTCGGTTCCATGAGCTTATTGCATATTATGCTATATACAATTATCATTGTTGATGCAAATTATTATTTGATGCTTATAAGCATGCCACAAACTTATAATCTTTGCTTGTGTTCAAATTGATTTCATAAACCTATAGATTCACTCGGCATTTTTGCTGATTGTTTTACTCACATGTATTTCAGGTAATCAAGAAGTGGAAGCTTGGAGGTCACGGGGAATGAAGTTGTGCACTGCTATGTTGTTCAAACTCTTTGATTTATTTATCGTTCCATTTTTAAAACAAACTAATATGTTGTTTTAACTTATCTTTTGGTAACGATTACTTGGGACTACGCTACTCTGACAAATGTTTTAGGAACGATAAATCTAAAACGTCTCTTTTTGAGTCGTTCTTTATAAATTATCTGTTGTAGTATCATTGTTTAGCACCCAAAGATGTATTCCGCTGCGTGTAAATTTGGGGGTGTTAAAGAGGGAGTGTTGTATTGTGGTTAGTTTTTAAATGGTGGAAACTGTTTTGATGAAGTTTGAGAGGTCGAGTGTTTGTGGGTGTGTTTGTGTACGAGGCAGGTTGGTGAGTCGTGAAACGAGGGGAGTCGAGTCAGGTTCTTGGTTTTGAGTCGAGAGAGTGTTTGTGGGTTTTTTTGGATATCGAGAGTGAGTTTGAGGCTGTGTGTGACTTTGTTTTGATTGAGATGTGTCGAGGGTGGGGGTGATATTCGAGTCGTGAGTCGGGTTTGTGGGTCGATGTCAAGACTAGGTGTGAGTCGAGAGTTAAGGGTGAGACTGATGAGGATTTTGGTTGAGTTGGTGTTTTGTTTGTTTGGTTTGTGAGTCGTGAGTTACTCGAGTCTTGTAAAGTTTGACCGAGAGTCTTGGTTTGTTGTGAGTCATGTGTCCGATCATCGGAATGTCACAAGCAAAAAACACCATCGGAATGTTTAAACAAAAAACACCATCAGAATGTTTAAATAAAAAAAACACCATCGGAATGTCGTATCGGAATCAGTCCTGTCGGAATGATGTCGGAATGACACTAGTCGGAATGTGAGCGGAAACAGCTGTCGGAATACTCGTCGGAAAGCTGGTCGGAATGCTTAAACCCTTTTCTGATGCAAATTGAATACATGTCGGAATATGGTCGGAATACGTGTCGGAAAGTTAAACCTCTTTCCGACAGAAACCAAACAATAAAACAGATACGAAAGTGACAAAAGTGATATATAAAAAGCGACAAAAGTGATATATAAAAGACTGATAAAGACTCTTGCACCAATAAATTGTTTGGATTCCTACAAAAGTTATATAAAAAACTGATGATAGAAAAAAAATGATGATAAAAACCACTTAACTCCAAATGGTATATCAGATACGGGACCAAAGAAAAGGAAAAAAATTTATTTTTATTTTTATTTTTTGTTTTGACCAAGTAAATCAATAGATAAAAACTACGCTAATCCGAAGAATCAACCAAGCTCTGATACCAATTTAAGGATCGTGTTTTTCTAAGGATTTAGCAAGTTATGGATTAACCTATTGATATGGAAGGAGAATGGAGAAACTTAGAGAGAGAAAGAAGAGAGAGAAAGGAGAGAGTTGAAAGAAAGATGAAATTTATGAAATGGTTAAGTGTTGAGCCCCTCCTAACATGCTAGGAGGGGGTTTATATAGCCCACCCTACATGTGGGCTATATGGGCTTTATTGGATCACGAGCCCAATATCATTGGAGTGACCGATCCTTTCTAAATACGTAAAAACGTATTTCCAACAATCTCCCCCTAAGGGAGGTCACTCCAAGTTACAATGTCCTAAATAGTCTATAGCTCGTGATCTATGCTAATATTGATGTGACCGAGACTTTCGTTGGAAAAAACGTATTTCCAACATTCCAGAAGTTCTTGCAATTGGTCCTTCAACTCCTTCAGCTCGATAGGAGCCATGCGATAAGGATCCTTTGAAATCGGCTGAGCTCTTCGGATGAGCTCGATATTAAACTATACTTCACGTACAGGTGGTATGCCCAGAAGTTCTTTTGGAAATATGTCTGGGAATTCTGACACTATTGGCTGATTCTGAATTGATGGAGATTCAGCATCCATGTCATGAATAGTAGCTAGATAGCCCTTGCAACCATGTGAAAGTAATACACGTGCTTGAAAAGTCGAGATTATTTGTACAGACCTTCCGTGTACAAACCCGTTGTGGATGTACTCTGGTGCATTTACATCACCGAAGATGACCCGATATGTATGGCAGTCAATGGTGGCGTGATGTTTGGATAACCAGTCCATGCCAAATATCATGTCAAAATCACTCATGTCCAGCGGAAGTGCATCAAAAGAACGAATCTTGTCGTCAAACTCTAGGGGAAGGCTCTTGTACACATGGGTTATGCGTACAGAGTCTATTAAAGGCGTGGAAATGTTTAGTACATTCTCTAATGGCATAGGGGATATCCTAACATTCTTAGCATTAGCAGTAGAAATGACCGAATGAGTAGCACCCGTGTCAAATAAAACACATGTAGGTTGACCATACATATACAATATTACATTGATGGTACCAGTAGACTTGTTGGCCTGGTCGTGAGAAGTCGTATAAACGCGTCCACTAGTAGGAGGCGGCTTGGAATCAGCATGTCCAGATGTGCCCTTCATCTCGCCCTTGCGGTAGTCCTTCATGCGATGACCAGTAAGGCTACACTTGTAGCTTTCGTCACTGTCGCGGAGACATGGCCCTGGGTGCCTACGGTTGCAGGTAGTGCAAAGAGGGTGAGTATACCCTCCAGCAGGTGCCCTTGCCGGCTGGGAGCCTGTTAAGAATAGTATACATGAGACATGGTTTATAGGTACAAAAGGACAAAGCAGGAAAATTGTAAGATGTAATACCAATGATAGCTAGACGGTTAGGCTGTGAACCTCTTTGGTTCTGGTCCCTCCTGTTACCATGATTCCTGGTAGAAGATTGCTAATGTGTCAGAATTATGAAATATCGCATGTAACATAAGAAAATGAGTAAGTGTAAGGACCTGCTGCTGTTGGAGTTTCCAGTGTTGTTAAGGTAATTATCATTATCGCCACGCCTATCAGTAGCAGAACGGTCTTGAGTCTGACCGTTTCCCTTGGGCTGAGTAGGCTGTTGCTGAGTACCCGGTTGACACCGGTCCCCAGTCTTCTGCCTGAAAGATGCAGTTTAAAGAGAGATATAAATATTGGATAATACTGAAAGAGTTCGGAATGGTCACCACTGAATAACGAATATTTACCTCTTCCCGGGTCTCTCTGCTTCTCCGAACTCTTCTCTTTCTTGCAGCATCTCCAGCTTACGTGCTGCATCGACAACTTGTGCCACCGTGTTGAAAGTAGCACACACCAAGTTGTTGGCGACCGATGTACGAAGAGCCCACCAGAAGTGGTATGCTTGCTCTTCGGCAGTACCTACTGATGTGTCAAGAAAACCAGCCAAACGAAGAAAGCGCTGCATGAACTCGTTGTTGTTCTCCCCAGCTCTTTGCCTAATTCCATGGTACTCCCTCTTCAGCTTGTCTTGCTCAGCCTTGGGGAAGAACTGTCCCATCACTAACATTTGAACTAAGCCCAAGTCAAACCAGCCACCCAATTGTCACCTCCCTCAGACTGCTTGACTGCCTTCCACCATCCTAGTACATCACCTTAGAACTTGTAACAGACCAACCTCGACTTGAAGACGGGGTCATAGCCCATTGCATCAAATATCTTCTCAATGTGAGCCAACAAGCTTTCGCCTTCACTAGGGCTATCAGTTCTCTCGAAGGATCGAGGACGTTGCTTGTTGAATCTCTCCAGCCATGTGACCAATGTTGTTGGAGGAGGAGGAGGTACTGGGTGATGTTGCTGATTGTTGGCAGCCTGCACCTAAGCCCTGATTTCGTTCCTCAGCTGAGGAAGCAAAGCTTGCATCGCAACTGGGACTGCTGCATTGAGTTGTTCCTGCTCGCGTGTGAGAACCATCTGACAGTATAACATAAAAATACATGATTAATGATACAAGGCTTTTGACACCCCGTATAAAAATTAATTGTTCGTTGTTCCAATCTAATCGAATTGATCTAGGCTCTATGTGTGACTCAGCTGTTCTTTGGTGGGAACAAAAATGTGTCGTTGTAGTGTTTAAAATAAAAGTGCAAAGCTTTTAAAAGTAAATGGTACGCTTAAAATAAATATAAGTCTAATTAAAATAAAGGGCAAGTATTTAAAAAAACGTGACTTAAATTTAAAGGGCACTAAAGTAAATGACGTAAACTTAAATCTAACTAAGGCAAACTTAAAGCGCGACTAAAACTAAGGCAAGACTAAAATAAAACTAAGGCAAATGAACTTAAAGTGCAATTAAATAAAAGGCAGGAAAAACTAAGCTTTAAAAAATCAAAGACTGAAATTTAAAAAGAAAAACTGAAGAAAAGAAAATCTTACAGAACCCTTGATTCGGAAGTTTCAAAACTTCCGAATGACCAACCTTGACTCGGAACTTTTAAGTTCCGAATGAATAATCCTTGGTTCGGAACTTTTTTATCACCCCTTCATTCGGAAGATTCCGAATGAACACTCCTTGATCCGGAAGTTTCAGACTTCCGAATGAACAGCTTGATTCGGAACTTTGGGAACTTCCAAATGAATGATCACTGATCCGGAACTTTTGGAGTTCCGAATGAACAGTGCTTTATCCGGAACTTTTGAGTTCCGAATGAAGCTTTTCTGGTTAGGAACTTTTGAGTTCCGAATGAATGACTATTGAGTCGGAAGTTTCCTTCGTCCGGAACTTTGAAAGTTCCGGATGAAGAAGCTTGACTCGGAAGTTTTGCTGAGCTTAAAATCTTCCGGATGAACACTTGATTCGGAACTTTTGAAGTTCCGAATGAACACTCCTTCCCTTGATTTGGCTCGGAACTTTTCCTGGAAACAAAGAAACATAAACCAACCTTCCGAAGAACAAGGAAAACAGTAACAGCAGATCTAAAGCTAATTAATCAAAATAAAAACACACGATTTAAACCAAACAGTAACGAATCAATAGATGAACATAAACAACAAATAAAAACAAGAAATCAAACAACTTTCACCACAATAATCAAAAACCACTTGATCAAAATAAAGAGCATGAACATGAACACAACATAAACATAACAAATCAAAGATAAAGAAAGGTAGATAAGAGATTAACAAGAATAAATAAAGATTAACAAGGATTAAAATGAAAATTTACTTGGAATTAAATGGTAATTAAGGTGCATAACATGAATTGAAATTGACAAGATAAAGTAAATGACAAGATAAGTAAATGGTGGAAGGTCTAATTGTCACTATTAGCCAACAAGAGTAAATGATAATCATCCTAATCTATATATAGGGGAGGATTAGGAAGCTTCCTCCCCTTCTTCCTTTTCTCTTAATTGCGTCATTAGGTCCTTAAGCATATAGTCTTCATTAATTGCACCATTAGTCCTTTTTCCTTCTAATCTTCTTTACTTGGACTCTAATGACTTGATGCTCGGGATTTCTTTTAAACTCGTCTTTAATTTCTTCAATAAATTAGACTTGAGTTCTTCGGCTTTTGATAAACTTCCGTCTTTTGACTTTTTCTTCGATAAATCTTCAGAATTGGTCTTAGACTTCCGTTCTTTTTCCACTTTTGACTTCTCGACTCCGACTTTCATCTTTTTCTTCAATAAAAGCCGTGAATGCCCGTGAATTCCCGTGTTTTCTCCACTTTTCACAATTTCGTCCTAAATCACAACAAAAACACAAACCACACATAATTCCGACATAAAAGACATAAAATACACGTTTTGGTCCGGTTATTATTGTAATTAAGTGGTAGAAAAGATGTGTGTTTAGACACATATCAAATCCCCTACACTTGACCATTGCAATGTCCTCATGCAATGCATTAGTTACAAAGCATGTTTACACTTTTCATCATAATCAATCCACGTTGGCCTTTATTAAAGAGATAGAAGCTATAAACATTCAAAGCAAAGAAATTAAGAGCATACCTTGGGTTTTGAAAATGTTATGAATAATCATCATCCTCAACTTTTCACTTTCTCCAAACCAAGCTTAAAAACGAGATCATTGTTATTGTAAGTTAGTAGACTAACACTAACTCATGTGGGCCAATTATTCACTTAGACTCCCTTATTCCTACGGGTATCTCTTATATTTTATTGTTTGCCTTGAATGATCACGAGGATGCATTGTTTAACTTATTTCTATAGTTATTTAGTCTGAAAATAAGGTGCACGATTTAATCAATAGTTAGCTAAAGGACCAAATCTTTTAAAACTGCTTCTCGGGACCTCATAAAGTTCATATCTTGGCATAACTCGCTTCGCGATTTGAGACCTTTCTCGGACCGATATTTGGCAGCGACTTCATACTTCAAATCTTGAGAGACGATCATGAAATAATGGTCTTCTCTTCATAATTGGAATTTCTTCGCTTGACTTTTTGAGAGATTCTTCATATATGGACCACGACTTCTTCATTTTTCTCCAATCTTTATTTTGGATTTTGATATACAACGATCCGCCTCCTTTTATGACTTGGATCTATTTCCTCATACCTTGTTCGGGTCTTTTCGGATACACTTCTCCATGACTTTTTGGGAGTTTTTGCTTTTCGTCGTGTGTCTCGATCCTTCATATTGATTTTCGATAAATGATTCTTCACATCACTTTGGATCTTTAGCAACAAAATATAGCCCTCATGCCTTGTTAGGGCCTTTTCGGACTCGCCAATCTTCGCGTCCCGCTTCAATAAGTTATGCCTTGGCTATGAACTCTAATCCATACCGAGCAACTTTTAAACGATCTGGGGCTAGAAGCTAAGTAACTTTTCAAATCGTACAACCTTACTTATTAGCAGATAAATTATTAGCAAGCGATGGGAGAATAGGCTTATAATTAACTCACATAAATTCACGAAAGAATACCGGACTTATAATTGGCTCTATCATCTCTCGTTCTCCACAGTTTAAAATCTCAAGTAATGAAACTCGTGGATACTTGGCCTATTAAATCAAAGTTTTGGGTTTTCGAGTCTGATGAGATGGCATTTATACATGATCTCATCGTTCTTTTCGGGCTTTAAATGCACTAAAATGTCATAAAATACCATATATATGCTTGTGTTTGTTTACTTGTGTATTTTAGGTATGGATATCGTGAAAAAGACAAAAGATCACAAGATACAAGGAAAAACGAACACGAGAAACGAAGCCGTACAAAGAACCGGGCCCTAATCATGGAATTTTCATCAAATACCCTTGAAGACTTGAAGACAAAGCAAGATTGATCATCCAAGAATGAAGAAATGACACTTAAAACCCTTGTATATTAATAATTATAAGTTTGGTCCCTTAAGTTTGTCAAAATTGCAAAAAGGTCCTTCAACTTTGAAGAAATGGCAAGATTGGTCCCTCAACAAATCAAATTTGTCAACTATGGTCCCTCATGAAGTTAAAGTTGCAAAGAAGACCTTTGAAGATCAATATAGTCCAAGTTCAGCCCTTGAATTATCACAAAAGGTCAAAAACAACCCTTGATAAGCCTTTTACAAAGTCTTGTGCCAAAAATGCAAAGATGTGAAAGATATTAACAAAGGAGAAACGATTTTAGGGCTAAAAACCTTATATGCCAGAATTTCCAAAAGATAAGGACCATTTGTGCCAAGTTCAAACATTTAAACCTCAAATTGCGCCAAACAAGTACTTTTCCCCTAAAAACGGATCAAAGGGAGTACTGTATATCTTTTTTACAGCCCAGAATTCACCCCAACTTAAACTTGGGTAAAATCCAATTCACCTCTCCCACGTTTGATTCACACATGAGAAAACCCTTCCCACACACAAACACACCAATCCCACGCGTGTGTTCCAAAACCCCAATTTCCTCTCAACCAATCAGCTTTCACCTTAGGCCCCAAGTCTTGTGACGTGTCCCAAATCAAAGGCTAAGGATAAATGCTTACTCTCAAAGCAAAAATGAACGAAGGAGATCAAAAAGGACAGCTCACCACTCAAAACCGTTCAAGGGCACATTTGGGATTTTCTATTCATTAGGGTTTTGTTATTTGCATTCTAGTATGTTCTATAGGCTCTATAAAAGGAGACCCAAGCCTGTTGAGTCCCTTGTTCCAGTTTTTCTCATTAAATCTTGTAATTCCTTTTAATTTGAAATAAAAGTTGGTATTGTTTAAAAAAGCATTTAATTCCTTTTTATATTCTGTTAAAGTTGGTGTTTGTTTGTGAGAAAAACTGAGTTCCAAGTTTATTTGTGGTTTGGTTAAGAATTTTGAATTTCAAAATTTGTTCATAGGTTTTGAAAATCTGAAAATTTTGGAAGAAATTTGTCTAAGGTTTTTGGTGTTAAGAATTGTGGATTTGTTAGTTATTTAGGGTTTTAAAAACGTGTTTAAGAGGTTTGAAAAGATTTGGAAAGATTTTAAAAAAAGAAAGAAAATAAGACAGAAAGATATTATAAGCTTGTATTCTTTTGTCTTTGTTTGATTTTGTTACACAGGTCAAGGAAGTTGTTGATAATTAGTCAGCCCCAACCCGAGTTGGGAAGGAGGAGACAAGGCTGTCTCTAGGGTCTTGGATGTTAAGACCCTAAGGTATTCTTCCTCTACCTTAAAAAAGTTCAAAAAAATTGGTTCCATGTGATTGTGCTTGATTCTGTGCAAAAGGTGTTAAGCTGTTGGATTTGTGCTTATGTTATGTTAGTATGTATGTTTGATAGTACTCGGACAAGTTTGATCAAGTTTTGTAGGTTTTGGTTTGCTAAAAACGTTTTCAAATATTAAAAAGGGTGTTTGGCAATAGGGATTAGCAGGGCAAAGTTATTAATTAGTGATTATTAAAGGTGTTAGAAGTTTGGAATAGGATTGAGCTAGGTTTTTAGTTAGTATTAAGTTGCTTTGGATCAAGTTTTGAGTTATTTGGTGTATTTTTAAAGAAAAAGAGAGTTGAAATCTGCTTGTGTCATAATTTGCTCATTTTTCATTGATTTTGGTGCTCAATTCTTAAAATCCTGTTAGAGTTAGAGTAATTCAGGATTGTAGGGTTATTGTGTGCTAGTTGGTGAGTATTTGTGCAGAATTTGGACATCTAAATGTCACTGGGTTGCTTGTAATCTGCTTAAACTCCACCAGTCCTAGCTAGACTATATCAGAAACTTGCTATAGGCCTTTTGTGCTTTGGTTTTGGATTTTGGATTGCTTGTTGCTTGCTTGTGCTATTGTATTGACTTCTTGTGCTCAAAGGAGCACAAGAGTGCCCCCCTTGTCCACAAATAATCACCAAACAAAGCATCAAGCCAAGACCTCTTGGCATCACAAGTGCACAAGTGTGCACTTGAGTTGTTCATCAGTAACATTAGCAGACTTGGCACGTTTTTGTCCTTGTTCTTGCTTAATCTTGTGTTTAAAGTGGAATTGGAGTTGGATTATAGCTTGTTTAAGTGTGCTGGATTGATTTGAAAGTTAGAAAATTAAAAAAAAAAAGAAGTAAAAAGGGGTTGCAAAGATTCGAACCCCCGTCACCACTCCCACACACCAACAACTTAACCATTGCGCCCTTGGGTCTTTTACTGACCAAGGGTGCAAGGTTAATTTACTTAACCACTATTCTCTTTGTCTTATTCTAAAAAAGCCGTAGCTTAAATCTTCAATTCCAGCTTATTTTTAAGCTCATTTTTGTTCTTTTCAATTTTCCTAGGAACTTATTTAGATTATTGATTTTTCTGGCCAGTTTTCATATTTTTCCTTTTATTAGTTTATTTATTAGGATTTATTTAATACCCGTTTCTTATTAAATCAATAAAAAATACCAAAAATAGTTTTTATTTTTAGGAAAAATAGTTTTTAGTTTTTAAAATATATTTTTGAGGTTTACATCAAGTTTTGGCATCAAAAACATTTATTTTTAATTTTATAATATTTTAAGGTTTTTTATAAACTTTAAAGATTTTTATAAAATTAATAAAAAAGGTTTAGAAGCTTAGATCTGTGT
>JANFOE010001258.1:0-53934 GCA_025667525.1 Glebionis coronaria | reverse complement strand
CTAAAAGACGCACTGTATTGTTCCAGAATACTTTGACTCATTTGTACCCATTTTGATAATCGTAGTGAAATTATGTGAATACCGCCTCTGGAACAGCAGACTTCACATTAAACACCATCCTACAAAGGTTAAACAGTAAATTTGAGTAGTAAGCAGCAGATCCCCTCTTATTTTAAAATGTCATATTGTATCTTTGATGGTACCGTATACGTAATAAGGACCTTTTGCCTGATAGTTTTCACTTTTCAGTAACAAACGTATACCAGAAGATTTAAACGATACAACACACATGTAAGTATGTAACCAAGTTAATTCCATGGGAGAACATAGTTAATAATTCTCGTATCAATGTAATGTTTGGAACCAAAATATTATGTTCTATCATCAATCCAGTTCTGTTCATGTTCGTATTTCATTATTTCTTACTAATGAATGTATCTCTTTACTTGTATGACTTAATTATATGTCTTTTGTTTCTTGAGACAGTGATCCGATTGATGGATTTTGGAATGCCGTGGCTAAACTATTGATGGTAGAGATAGAATTCTATTTTCTGATGGAAATATGAAATAAAATTGCCTTCTCATATGGGCAATCAATGTTGGACATCCTTTTCTAATGGTTACGGGTGTTGGACAGTTTTTTTCCTAGTATAAGAAATGTGCATTGGCTTGTCTCGATTAGTAATGTAACTACACGGAAACATAGGAACGAGCCGTAGTGACTTAAAATTAGGACTACCATCAAAGTAACCCGTGAGCATCAACAATTTTTCTTACTGCTTGGGTTTGAATCATTTATTTAGCGGGTGTATTTTTAGTGTTGCTAAATTGTACCCGATTCATTGATTAGATAATGTTTGGATGTACAACGTTTATAGATAACAAAAATCAACACTGTGACGCGCTATGATTAGGAAAATATAATGAAGCAGATTGTCTAACATGCTGAATGAGATGTGTCACTAAGTTAGTTGATATATTTCTCTGAAATAATGTAGGACACCATAAATTATTACATATAATTTTGTAACCTTGAAATAGGGTGAACAATTAGAGAGCTTGCTTGTAGCCATCTCAACAGAATATGACCAAGTAATTCGATTTTCGACAGGTGAAAGTACTAGTTTGATCATCATAAGAATACGTGTTAGCACTAGGGCAAGACCGCTTGAAATATTGTGAGTATTTAGTCGGTTTACATCTGTTAGGATTTTGAAAATCCCCTGTGCAACAGTGTTCTGGTGTCTGAAAAGCTGTGCATCCACTCTTGCACGCCACAGTCTCTCCACGATCCCCTCTCACCATTAGATTTGACGGGCAATGTAGGTTCAAGTCTGTGTCACACCTAATACTTGGGCAAACACCCGAATCATCATATGGGAATATCGAGATTGGCATATTGAATCCATCCGTGAGGCTCACATCATAGAAATCCAATGGGTTGTCGAGGTTAAACTCAGCTAACGAAGCTGGAGGTTCACCAACCGCACCATTGCAGTAAAGACCATTTCCACAGTCTCGAGTTGTGCACGTTCCATCACCATAAGCATCAAATGTGCACTCAGTTCGACCCCATATTAAGCATCAAATGTGCACTCAGTTCGACCGCATATGCGGCCAGCCCATCCTCTTGGAGTTGTTATGTTCCTTGATTGTAGAGGGCCCAACTCCATACCACCATCCATTATTTGCGGTTGGCTACCTGTAGCAAGAACAGCCGAAAAAGGTTTACACCAAGGAAACGATGTTTGAAGGGAGTAGTGCTTGTAAATCGATAAGAGTATGGTCGTTGATGCGGATGCGGGTGTTTCATTATGCATAATGTTGTGTTATATGTGTGTGTGAGATTTGTATTGAGTTGTGTTACAAGCCAAAATAACACAAGGACCAGATGTAGATGTGAACACTTACAAAGTGGGAAGACCAAAAGTATAAGTTTCCATAAGTTTGTTGAGTTGGTTACAGAGTCTCCATCCTCCCATTAATGTAAATAGTTCTTCCACTCATTTCTTTTATTTTTCACGATTACTTTTCTCTCTAAACTCAATCACCTGTAACACTTCCATTCAATAAACTCATAACAATCCTTTAACAAACTCTGTTTCTTCCTATGAGTTTCTAACTGATTGTTGCCATTGTTGCTTTATTTTACCATTTCTTAACTGATTTCTAGAACACATTGCATCAATTGGTATAAGAGACTAGGGGTGTGCACGGTTCGTTTTGAGTCAGTTTTTGGCAAAAACCGAAACCGAACCATAATATTTGATTTTTATAAAATCAAAAACCGTAACCGTTCGGTTTTTGGCGGTTCGGTTTTCTCGGTTTTAGTCGGTTTCGGTTCGGTTTTTCGGTTTTAAAACCGTTTATATTTGTGTGTAGCCAATTTATACTAAAAACTTGTTTTACGTAAAAAAATTGGTTATTATCTTTTTTTCATTCTATGCCTAATAACATTTATCCTAAAAAATTTAGAATTAAACATACATTTACAAAATACACACATAAAGTGAACATATGAATTATACATTAACGATCGTTGTCACATATTTAATGATATATTATAAAGTAAACACATGTACATATAAATACGCATATAAATATTAAGATTAATATATTATATTTCACCCACCAAAAAATATTTTAGTATTTTGAATTATTATTTATTATTTATATAGTATTAAATATATATTGTTATGTAATTGAGAGGTTCGGTTCGGTTTGGTTTTTACGGTTTGGTTTTTTGATGAAAACCGAAACCGAACCGTAAGGGCGATTTAGTGGCTAATACGACCGGTGGTAATGAGGTTTTGGGGAAAAATAATACAAGTAATAGCGGAAATAGTGGTGGTAAGGAAGGTGCATTCAAGGTGTTTGGTGAAATGTCAAGTAGTCGATTTGTCAAACACAATGGGTCAACGCGACAATACTATGATGACTTTGTTCCTTTCGCTAGTAAGGTGGGTTGGAATGGGTCGTATGGAATTTGTATGTTCATTTTGGGTCTTCAGCAGAAATTGCCAAACAGGTTAGAATGTACGATCCAAAAACATTTTATGATGCATATCTTGTGGCTAACATGCAAGAAGCAACTAACGAGATCTTGAGGCAAAGTTGTAACAAGATTGTAGATGTAAATTCTATGGTTTTAGATGTTGATGATTGTTTAAGTAGTGATGCAAATAAAATTGTCATTAACAAAGAAGATAATAAAGTAAAACATGGTTTTAATGTTAGTGATGTTAGTGTGGTTGTTACTGATTTTAATATGAGGAAGCAACATATAGATTTGAGGACGGTTATAAAAGATGATGAAGTGATAGGATAAGATGTAGATGTAGTGATTGACAACACGATGAGTTTTGATGATGCTTGTAATGAAAATGTGATCGATATAAGAATCGAGTGTATAACGTTTACTTTTCTTGAGGATATTTGTGAAGAAAATGTTAAGGGGGAGATATGCAATTGTATGATAACAAATGCTTTGTGGATATTGTTAAAAATTGTGATGAAGTTGGCAAAGGGGAAGAAGAAGATAGTAAGATGAAAGAAACTAAATCAAGTGGAGTGAGTGATATCAGCAGTTGGTTGCTATTTGGTTATGTTACTCAACTAGGAGTTATTGGAGGTAAGGGAAAGTTTGTGAAGGATAGAAGGAAGAAGACCATGAGTGAGGTTCTGAAAATGTGGCTTAGTGTTGATAATGTAAAGAAGGAAGAAGGATTTGAAGGAGTTGGAAAGTACAAATGGGTTGATTGGCAGAAAGTTTTCAAGGAAAGTGGGAATGGCTATGAGACATACAGCTATAAAGCCACAACTCAACTTGTAGTTAGAAGAAGAAAAGAAGGTGTACAGTTGCATATATGCAAATGACTGAAAAGGAAAAAGACATGTGCAATATCTTGTCAGGTTAAGAATAGTGAATGTAAGTTTGATATATGGAGATGGCCCAAAAGGAAGAAAAAATGGTTGTTTGAATATAAGAGGATGGAAATGGTATGTGGTCAATCTTTATGCACATGTGAAAAAAGTTTTGCATATAACTTCCAGCTTGTGATTCTCAAGTTACTTGAAATGGGTGTTTAGAAAAGTGAAAAAGCTGCTGAATCATCGCTGGTAGTTGCAAAATGTTGAGTATGAATGTGATATTCAACCAATGAAGTTCAAGCTTGGAATCTAAAGCCTGAAGTTACAATTTAAGTTGTTGATTAAGTTGAAGACTTGAGTCCAAGCCAGCTGCTGATACATGACCCAAGTTCTTTTGTGTAGTTTTACGTGATTTGAGGTAAGCCTTGTTGGTATAAAGGGTTGATGAGGTGTAACATACATTTTCAAATCCGATTCTTGAGGTCAAGAATCTTTTAAGGAGGATGGTTTCTTACAAGTCAAAATAACACAAGGACCAGATGTGAACACTTACGAAGTGGGAGGACCAAAAGTATAAGTTTCCATAAGTTTGTTGAGTTGGTTACAAAGTCTCCTTCCTCCCATACTACTCTTTCCCCCATTACCATAAATAGTTCTTCGAGTCATTTCTTTCATTTTTCACGATTACTTTTCTCTCTAAACTTATTTGTAATCACTTGTAACATTTCCATTCAATAAACACACAACAATCCTTTAACAAACTCTATTTCTTCCTATGAGTTTCTAACTGATTGTTGCCATTGTTGTTGTGTTTTACCATTTCTTAACTAATTTCTAGAACACATTGCATCAAGTTGAATGGTTCGCTCTTTCGTGCTTAAAACTATTGTAGGTGCTTTTGTTGCGCCCCATGTTGCCTTTTATGCTTTATGTGAAACTTGTTTAAGATTTAAATTACTTGAGTTATGATTGTTGTGTTGCTGCTTATGTGGTTAAAAAATTAGGGTCTCGCTTTGACTCAAATGGCAAGCTACGTCAAATAGCTTATAAATAAGCTTATGTTTTAGACTAGAGCTCTACACGGTTCAATTCTAGTAATTACCCCTTATACAATAAGGGGAATTTGGAAATTGGGCAATAAAAAACTATATATTTTGTGAGACAAACAAATATGGACCGTCCAAGTTTTCCTTTCCCATACCTTCCCTTCACCAAAACGAACATCATACCGTTCATTGCTTTGAAAAAATAGGTCTCAGGTATGGCTTCGTCAACATGAGGTATGGGGTTTTTCCAAAACCCCTTTTTAACCGTTGGTTTGTTCGGATGCGAGATTAGGAGGTGCCATGTGTCTTGCATAGTGCGACGATGTTAGCTGTCCTATATATATATATATATATATATATATATATATATATATATATATATATATATATATATATATATATATATATATATATATATATATATATATATATATATATATATATATATATATATATATATATATATATATATATATATATATATATATATATATATATATATATATATATATATATATATATATATATATAGGTAAGAGTTATATGCAGAACCCACTTTGAGTGTAGAACTCTGCAAAACTATTTTAAATCAATCTTGACCTTTTATTTTTATGATCAATGGTAATTAGAATTTGTGACACAACTGTAATTAAGTATAAAATTATTTTACGTTAAATAAATGACTAGAGGGCAATGTGGGGATTCTGTTTTTAACAGTTCCTAATCTATGGAAGGTAGTAGGTTTTGCAAATTACCAGGCTCTTCTCTCTCTTTCTATACATATTCACGCCGCCATATTTTTTTCCTCCATAAAAAAGTATTGTGATTGATGGATATAATTACATCTACCACAATATCCACGGCGAGCAGATTTGTAGATCTTGTTTTCAAAGTCCTTATATCACCATTTAATCTCTATATCACGTGATATGTGGTCGACACCGCCGTCACTATTACAACCATCCCTATCGCACAATCATCACATTCAGATCCCTACACGATCTAAAATGTTACAACAATTTTTTGTATTATGTAAGTATGTTTTTTTGGAAACCAAAACCTCGGATCGTGCGGTAGTGGATGGTTGTTCTTATTATGTAATTTTTTGTATTATATAAATCGAGGTTCGTATGTTCGGCGTCTCAACATACCGCTGGTCCCAACTCCAGATCTAAAATAAGTAAAGGAGGACGACGACAATAGTATCAACATCTCAACTAACCGTGGTTCCCAAATCTACCGTCATCATCACTTGTCAGTTGAATTTTGAATCGGTTAATTTGCACCTCCGATCATCATATCGCTACGCTCTTGTCAACAAAGGTATTTTGTATTATGCAGAAATGAACGATTGCGTATTCTTGTATTGTATTGATCAAAGTGGTAAAGGAATTACATTTAATACTGGGTAGTGTGTGGCTAGTTCGAAAGTTTTTAAATAAAAAAAACATAGCAAAATAATGTTTTAACTAGTTTTATGTCAATATTTTAGTAATTGGACTAGCTAACGAGAACCACCAAGTTTTTTAGTGGTTATAGGCCTCAATTGTGATGATAGATTTTGTAGCAAAATGATGTACGAGTATAAAGTAACACATATGTTTTAATAAGCTACGTGAAAACCATAATGATAAATCAACATACAATAATCGTGACACTTTAAAAAAATACTTTAGATCACCGACTAATGTTTTGATTTACATATTGATCTATCATATCTTAATTTTTGAATAAAATATACATGTACTAGTCTAGTTTTTTAAATAGTCTTTTCTTTTTATTTTTTTACAGGAAGTGCATGGATGTTTTGGAAGGGTGCATGGATGTTTTGGAAGGGTGCATGGATGTTTTGGAAGGGTGCATAAATATTCTCGGCGTGGTGCATGGATGTTTTGAAAGGGTGCATAAATATTTTTGGCGTGGTGCATGGATGTTTTGAAAGGTGCATAAATATTTTTCGCGTGGTGCATGGATGGATGTTTTGAAAGGGTACATAAATTTTCTTGGCATGGTGCATGGATGTTTTGACATGGTGCATAAATGTTTCAATGTAGTTGATGAGAAATTAAAGAGTGCACTTTTTGAATGACGTATATACTTGTAATTTAAAAGGTGTATTTTGTAAATGAATTGTATTTCATTTTATATTAAATTGCGTGTGTAAGATTCTAATTCTTTTGTATGTTGTAAAATTAGAGGTTACATGTATTTCTTTTTCTATGTATTTAGTTATAAATTTTAAATATTAATGAATTATAACTAGAAACGTGTAAATACCAAATAAGTTGATAATCTGAAAAGTCTACACAAATGACATGTGTGAACATATAATATTACAAAATAACATGTATGCACTAGTATATTTTAGAAACATTTTTGCTAAAAACATAAAAATATTTTTTTCTTGATTACAAATATTTAGGGATTTTAAAAAACGCTTTTTATAAAAAAATATTCAAAATTAAGGTGAAAATGTCATTTACTAGTATGCCCTTTTCAATTAAATAAAATCTTTTAATAATAGTAATTTTTGATTGGTTTATAAGAGTTCTGCAGAGTTCTACACCTAAAATGGGTTCTGCATATAACTCACCCATATATATATATATATATATATATATATATATATATATATATATATATATATATATATATATATATATATATATATATATATATATATATATATATATATATATATATATATATATATATATATATATATATATATATATATTTCAGTTCAAATGAGAACTTTTTAAAGTTGAAAAAATAAGAACCAACTAAAATCTCACAAATGACACTCTACTTCAAATAATTTTTAAACGAGATTAACTAAAACTAAGTTTTTTAATAATTTGATGGGCTTTCTTTTGAAAATTGACGAATTCTAGGTGATACATCTTGATTTAAGGTGTGATTTTTATCATGTCTTGGTATCGTGTATCATGTTATTTAGTGGTGGTTGTGTATCAAATGTACCATTTTATGTATAAGATATTATCTTGTTGAGATTTTGATGTATGTGTATCACATTTTTAATTGTGTATCAGTAATACGTGTCATACTAAGTCGTCGTTTATTAGCCAATAGAATGTTAATTTGTATAAATAATGTATATTTTCGTGTATTATTGGTAATATGATTATGTATCAATGTTTTATTGGTGTTTTAGATTAGTTCTTATTTTTACAACTTTAAAAAAGCTCTCACATTAACCTTCCTCTCTCTCTCTCTCTCTCTCTCTCTCTCTCTCTCTCTCTCTCTCTCTATATATATATATATATATATATATATATATATATATATATATATATATATATATATATATATATATATATATATATATATATATATCACCAATAATCGATACTTTCTTCCATGTTACTTTTTTAGCCTATTGGAAACCCTAATAAGCTGCTAGTAATTTTATCTTCCTTAGGTTTGGTACTTTATTTTATTATTTTGTTATTATTAGTAACTACTGATGATGCTTTATTGGGCTTCTTGAATGATTTGCATTTAATAATGTTTTTTCTTGCGTTAGTGTTCTTCGATTAATGATTGTTTGATTAATTTGAATAACTTTGTGATATAGAATTAAGGATTCTTTGATTAAAAGCCGTTGTTC
Source organism: Glebionis coronaria (assembly GCA_025667525.1). Taxonomy (NCBI): domain Eukaryota; kingdom Viridiplantae; phylum Streptophyta; class Magnoliopsida; order Asterales; family Asteraceae; genus Glebionis; species Glebionis coronaria. The sequence continues at coordinate 45,385 of JANFOE010001258.1, read as the reverse complement.
TTGGTTCTTTGATTATAACCCATTGTTGTTATTGAGATGTGTACATGTTAAAACGCTAGGTCAACTGTATGTTTCTTTCATTATAAGCCATTGTTGTTATTGAGATGTGTACATGTTAAAACCCTAGGTCAACTGTATGTTATTTGTTGTATCCAATCATTTCCTGATTTGGATTCAATGATTGTTTGATTAAAACCCATAGTAGTTATTGGGAATTCTAGATGTTGAAACCATAGGTGAAGCCTATTTTATTTGTTGTATCCAATGTTTACCTCTTTTTGAACCTTCGCATGTGCATATAAAAATGTAGTTGTGTTACATTATGTTCACGTCTTCTGGCAAACAATGCAAATAAACTTCATACATTGAACTAATTTTTTTGGTTTTGCCTTTTTTTATTTTGCGCTTTTGCATAGCACTCATTTCTCCCCGCGTCATCTGCTACACGTAAAAAAAACCATTTTCCCTACGCTTTCTACCTGCTACTGAAATGGTTGACCCACCTGTTCCCGGGAAGTCAAACCCTAACCGATGCAGGGGTTGCAAGACTGCTACAAGCAGCGCTGTCTGCAGCGAATGTTTGCGCCATCCCTGTGTTAGCCTCATCTTGGCAGATACTGTCAGAGGTACAATCTAATGCAAACGCCTAACGTACTTGCACCAATTTCCGCGCGCACACATTCTGACATTTTCTTTTGTTGTTTCCTCTCTCCTTCCCCAATAGCTTCTGCACTTCAGCGTAGGTCATCAACTTCTTTTATGGCTGCGATGCCATCCACATCGCCTCGCAATAACTTTTCAAGCCTAAGAACAACGAACCAACTTGCTGGTGACCTAGGATAAGGGGATGCTCACCGAACCTCAATGAAACATGTTGCTGACGTAGGGCCGCCCAATGCCCACCAACCTTCCACCAAACGCAGGGTGTATTTGGGGTCCGGTCATAACCAGACCGCCGAAAACTTCCACACATTTACAGGTTTCATTTTTCCCTTAACGCCTTATAATTTTCTTGCCTACCATGGTTTTGTGTGGCGGGCTTCTATATCTTGAATGTCTCCATGTTGTGCAGGCCACACGAACTTGTATATCCCGGTAGCACAACATCAAATCTTGGGCCTACGCCTGCCACCGAACACATATGTTGGCTCCTCAAGTACATACAACACATCTGTTGACTCCTCAAGTACACCAAACACGTCTGTTGGCTCCTCAAGTACCTATGTACCCATGAGTTGTGTAAGAATCCGTACTTTCCCAACATTATTTTATTCTTCTATTAGTGCTTCTTGAAATTTACAACGTATTACATTTACTTGTATTCTTATATGTAAATTTTGAGATCATGATAATTTTAATAAATAATACTTTGTAAGTATTTATTGATCATTGATAATACTTTATTTGGAATTATAAAATTTCTATTTTATTTGTCAATATTTATTTAAATCAAAGTTTTTGATTTAAAATCACTCGCGTACATTTTTCAAGGAGTTTACTCAAAATCAATGAACAACGAGAACTTCTAACGATCGCGATACAACGGATGCTTGGAATTTTACATTTTATTATCGATTGTTTCGATAATTAATATTTTAGACGATTTCGTTTTAATTACGTATTAAGTCGTGCCGGGAAACCATATCATCATAATTATGATGCATTTTAACTTTTGAAAAATATTTTTACGAAACCCGAGCCCCGTAAATATTTTCAAAATTGACTAATAGTCATTTTCTACCCTTTAAACTATTAAATTGCTTTTTAGTCCAAAGGTTTCAAAATTGGCAAGAACTACCCCTACACCTAACACCATTTAAATACCACTTTTCTTAACCAAAAACACATATAAACACAATTTTATGAAAAAAAAATTCACCAACTCCTCTCTCCCCTCTTGTTTTGCCGTGAACCCTCACACCACAAACACACCCAAAATTTAATTTTTGGCTTGAATCCCTTAAATCTAAATAAAAACTCATGTTCCAAATTCTTATGAATCTTTTGATACAAAATCTCCTACATGCATCAAGGTTTTCAAGATTTTATGATTTTATGGTTGGAAAATGTTTTGATCATTATGCATGTAATGGTCTTGGCAAGATCATCATGTTTTAATCATAAAAGGTTTATTTTTGATCTTTGATTTTGTTAAAATTTGACATGACAATGTTTTAGGAGTTGTTTGGTTGATGGGTATGATAGTAGGGTAATTTTAGAGATATGGGAATGATTAGATTTGGTTGGAAAATTGATTTGATATGATTTTTTAAAGAAGGTATTTTGGACAGCAGGTTAGAGCAGATTTTTCGTAGGTCAAAGTTTGATAAAAGCTTGATATTATTGGATAGTATTGTAGTGGTTGTCGAGACGCTCGCTTTGATATAAGATAGAGCTTCTAACTCATTTACGAATCAAAAGTTATGCTAGTTTTAGTATTCGTGTATCGGGAGACGCAAATCGGCATAATCCGAAATTGTGGCTGATTTTGGGTCGACTGTCGGAGACTTTAGGCATGGTTAGATAAATTATACTACTGGTTTTCAAAGTTTATATACTTAACATGATGAGTCTAGTAGTGGGTTTAAAAGGCGAAATTTCAATATAGTACTTTTAAAGTGGTATAAACGGTTTTACAAAACGAGTATACATTCTGTCCCAAATTTTAGAGTCGAGTAAAGTGTCGAGCTGATGGATTTTAAAGTATGAATTTTGGCTCAAGTTTTGGTGGGGTCTTATACAGGTTATAAGTGACTTTGACACCAAGTTTTATCGAAAACGGACAAGTCTAGATAGGGTAGATTGGTGTATACAATTGAAGTGTACATGCTGATTTGTATTTTGGACACATAGTTCAATGCTCGTGTGGCGTGAGTTTAAGTATTCACTATTGGACATGGTGACTTACTCAAGTGTTTAGTCATTATATAAATGACTTAGCTACTGATCCGAGTGAGTTAAAGGAATAGTTTGACTTGCGTTGATTTGGCGTCTTATGACGGGTCAAATTTGAGAGTGCAAGTGTTTAAACGGGTAGTGTTGGATAAATGGGACAATATGGATTCATTTGGTTCGTGTCGTTAGTCATGAAGTATGAATATTTTGAAAATATTTAAAGTCATATTATACTTGGTATATATCGATATTTGAGTTCGAGTCTTAACGCGTGCCTTATTTTGATAGGTTGCGATTTTCGTGTTTACCGGGCATCCATATCGTCGGTGATCGTCATGCTACTACTTTTTCCTCTCAACTACTGAGTACAATGATTCACTTACCTCGTGGCTAAGGTGAGTTCATAGCCCCTTTTACTTATACATGGTTTCTAAACTCGGGGTGAGATTATACATGGTGGAACACATTCATTTAAAACTGTATGCTATACAGAACTTGTATGCTATCCAGAACTTGTATGCTTTCCAGACTTTCATTATTATTATTGCTTTTAGTCTATAGCCTTAAGTTTCCTCTCGTGATCATAAACCGTTAGTTATTGAGTACCAAGCATGAATGTTGTGGGTGGATCCATCGGGATTGACTATCCCCGTCCCAAGTACCTTGACGCACTAATATTTGTTTATACTTGAGTATTTAGGCTGAATACTCACTAGAGGAACTTACATGAGTTAAGCTTCGGTTCATGAACTGAACAACAATAATAATGGTTTCGGACTATGGTTGACGTATATAACCATTTTCCATATTACTTGTTTTACAAATGAATGCTTGTGTTCCACACCTTTATTGCTAAACCTATGAATATCACTCAACTTCGTGTTGGCGATTTTACATGTTTAATATCAGGTATTATTACTTAGCTTTGCTTGGATGGGAGCCCGTATGATATTATCGCAGCTTGGAGATTTCTGTGTATATTTAAACTTTGTTTTATCTAAAAGTTGTAAGAAGTTATTCTGTATTTTGGTAACTATATGTTATAAATCATGATGAAATAATAAATTTTCCGCATATAAAACTCTGGGACTTTTGTATTAAAACTTTGATCTTTTATGATGTAACGTATATGTTTTTATTACGTCAGCTTTGTGTCAATAGTAATTCATTGTTTCTTGTACCATGACGTGTTACCCCCTTGTTGCCTAGTTGTTCCATGCCTGATTTCGAGGGTCTCACAAGTTGTGCCCTTCCTCCCACGGGCTGGCACACTATTTTTGGGGAACCCTCTACGGAACATGTCAGTGGAAGAGGTGGCCTTCCTGGAATTACTGATGTGCCCTGCACTTCTTATTGTTTTGCCCAGCAATCAATCACTGTGCCCCATTCTATGCCTGAAACATCTGCAACGCCTAGTAAATAACCTTTGTTCATGACCGTCTTTTAAAATCACGGGATCCATGGGTTAATTTCTCTTTATGTATCTTTGATGCTTTTGTGTATGCGTGTTTACAGAACAACCTATACCCAGACCTTCCACTCCTGCCCGCGGAAACAGCGGGCGGCGTCGTGGTAGACTAAGAAACACAACACGTGGTTCATTGCCCAGAAGTGAACCGCGTCCTCCACCTTCTGATCTGCCAACGTATATTGACCTAGGCGATTGTGACCAACAATGTGAGCACTCTCACGCTAGGTTTTGGATGGGTGAACGGCTTAAATCAAATCGGTTTGCAAGGCGTCCAAAATATTATCTTTGCTGCATGGGGTGGGGGATATACATGGAACCACACCTTCCGCCTCCAAACGCTATGCAATCTTTTTTGTTGGATGCACGTTTTATGGCCAACATACGTGCTTATAACCATATGTTTGCTATGACATCGTTTTGTGCACCTATTTACAAGTCGGTCAATACAGGCAGAGACCCATATGTTTTCAAGGTCTCTGGTCAGATCTACCACCAGAATGGCTCCCTTTGTCCTAAAGAGGGGGACCCGCCTCGGTTCTTGCAAGTGTATATATATGACACATCAAACGAGGTCTCCAACCGTATGGATCATTTTGGTGGTGAGTTTGACAGTGGTCTTGACCCAGGAATAGTGCAACACCTAATTCAGATCCTGGATGAAAACAATGTGTTGGTTCAGCTTTTTTGGACAACTCGCGATAAATGTGCGTATGCAAACATCAAACCGTTCAGGATCAGACTCTACAACATGTGTAGCGTCCGTGGGTATGAACTACCCACTTCCAATGATGTTGGGGGCATTGTGTTCGAAAGTGGTCCTAGGAACAGAACAAATTACGATGTTATAATCGAATATCGTGGATGTGAGCTTAAACGGATAAACAAGCTTGATGAGTCATATATGTCGTTGTAGTTCCTGCTGTTATTTCCATATGGCCAGCCCGGGTTCTTCCCAAAAATGAAATTGAGCCCTAGGGGTGGCGGTGGAGAAGCAAGGCAAGTTTCTATGAACCAGTACTACAAGTACCAACTTCACCCACGCGTAGATGACTTTGGCCTCATATTCAGAGCAGGCCACCTTTTCCAACAATCTGTTGTCGGTGTTTTCTGCTGTGTTGAGCAGGAAAGGCTTGATTTCATACGCACACACTAGAACGACATACGAAGTGAATGCCTTACCGGTCTTTATGATGCCCTAGGCAGAGGCAACATAGAGGGGATCACGTGTGGAAAACAGATTGTGTTGCCTCGGTCTTTTATCGGAGGCCCAAGGTATATGTACAACCACTATTTGGATTCCCTTGCCATCTGTCGAGCGTTGGGGAACCCTAAATTTTTCATCACGTTTACGTGCAACGCTAACTGGCTAGAAATTGAACGATTCATGGCTGAATTCCCTGTTCTAACAACAGCTGACAGACCAGCCGTCAGCTGCAGGGTCTTTGAACAGAAAGTTAAAGCATTTGTTAAATACTTGAAGGAGGGCCATCCTTTGGCGCTGTCGCAGGCGATAATTCTCTTACTTTCCTTTCATAGCTTTCACGCCCTTTCGTCCTTGCACACACTACCATAACTCTTTCAACTTTTTCTTTCCAACAATTTTGTACACAATAGAGTTTCAAAAGCGTGGGCTCCCCCATTGTCACACTCTTTTATGGATTGACGCAAAGGACAAGATAACTGAGCCATCTCAGATGGAAAACTATATCTCTGCTGAAATTCCAGACCCTGTTCTTGACCCAGACACATATAAAATTGTGACGGAACTCATGATGCATGGACCCTGTGACCCCCCCCCCCCCCCCCCCCCCCAAATATGTGTGCCCCGTGTATGAAGGATGGCTCCTCGGAAAGAATTTCCTAAAAAATACAACAACACTACTTATCTAAATGACAAGGGGTACATTCACTATCGACGAAGAGATACAGGTTTGTACATTACAAAACGTGACACGTAGCTGGACAACTGTTACGTCATTCCTTACAACCGTTCTTTGTGTCTCATGTTCCAAGCACACATAAATTCCGAATACCGTGGATGGAGCATGCTCATAAAATACCTTTTCAAGTACATTTCAAAAGGACCTGACCGCATCTTTGCGAAGATCACAAGGCTAGTCAGTGAGGCTTCTACATTAGTTACCATACAAGAAACAGCAAAGGATGAAATCTAAAACTATGTTGATGGGCGCTTCATTTGCCCACTCGAAGCTTGCTGGAGGCTGTTGGACTTTCCAATACACAGTAGAGAGCCAACTGTGCAAATACTCACGGTCAATCTAGAAAACATGCAACCCATAAACTTTCGTGAACGTGACAGATTAGACGTGGTCGTCAACCTTTCTGACAAGAAGAAAACCACTCTGACTGAATGTTATGCGTACAACGTAGAGTACCAAGACGGGGCCAGGTTAACGTATTTCGACTTTCCATCAGAGTTCCTATGGTATGTGTTGATGCAAAAGTTAGGTGATCCTTGCTAGACCCGAATTAAGCTTAATTCGGGTTGGCTGGGTTCCGGCTCTTGCACCAAGTGAACTGTATGGTTGGGATCCTGCACACTAAACAACACGCGTTAGGCTTACCGTGGGAATGTTTCCCATGATTAGACTCTGGCGTGAGAGTAAGTAATCGGTTAGGGTTTATAGGAGTCGAGTGAGTTGAGAGTATAGAACGTAATACCTTTGTGGAACCCTTGGGGGTTCCTTTTATAGGCAGTGACAACCCTAATGGCTGTCACTGATGCTTCGCCCCCAAGGAAACGATAAGCACCAGAATTAGATTGATTGTTATCTTCTAATTATGGTGAGTGAATATCCTCTTCTTTGGGGTGAATTCTATTCATAGATAGAATATGATTCTGTCTAACCCTGTACCGGTCATGCCGGGCCGTGGGCCGCACACATGTGTGCGGTTACTGTTCATCCAAGCCCATAAGCTCAAATGACATTATTCCCACCCATCTGTGATGGGCCAGATACGGGTAGTGCCCGTGGGCTGGGTTCATGACCCGGCTGGGGACTATACGTCATCATGTCCCCCCAGTCTAGTTGTTACAGCCGTAGGCGTAACCTCTAGACTATCAAGATGCTTCCTGGACTTACCAAGAAAGATCCTTAGGGAATGATAAATTGTCCAAGAATTTGTTTCAGCCGCACGTGGCAACCTGATTTTGGAATTTATTCCAATAACACCTCAGCCGCACGTGGCGACCAAGACAAATTAAATGTAGCATTGAATTTGGGTCTTACTTAAGACCGCATATCCCGACATAAATGACTGTTCACCTGCCACTTTGACTGACAAAGTGCAAACAGTCAGAACCTCGAGCAGCGTAAACTTCTGAGTCAGAAGTGACCCGTGGGTCCCACCTGACGTTTCACTTGCCACTTACACCCTAACCACACGATTAAGGATAGTGGCAAACACGTGTCACGCATCCAACAGACCATGACCCACGAGGCAACCCTATAAATAAGCCACCCCTACGGCTGTGTGAAACACACAGTCTTTATCTCCATTTCTGCCATTAAAGCTTTTTCTTCTTAGCTTCACTTAAGTACGCACGGATCCCTTCCTCCGCAGGTTAGAATACCATGTCCTTACCTTTTTATTTAGTAATGGCCCAAAGAAACAACCCCACAATTGGATCCGTGCTCAATGTAATGACCCAGAAACAATTAGATCACTTTTGTACCAATTACTTCATCCCTACCAACCTACACCCCTCGCTCCCTGGCGCCGGAGACCTCATAACTGAGGCTCCGCAGGGTAAAATTGGCCTATACACTCGCGTTTTTGATGCGGCCAACTACCGCATTCCGTTTACCCATTTCCTCATAGATCTATTAGGATATTATGATGTACATATTAGCCATCTTCACTGTATAGGCGCATGTAAGATAAGTCAATTCGAGATTCTTTGCCGTGCTAGAAGAATCCCCCCAACCGTAGAACTATTCCGGCTATTTTACACCCCCAGTATAGTAAATGGTTGGCTATCTTTTAAGAAACGATCTCCCAACAGCCCCCAATCCCATAATAATCCCATGGAATCATTGAAAAACTGGTACGACCATTACTTTTTCATTGACTCGATAGTGTGGTCGGCCGATTATGCCTTCAAACATAGGTTATCCCACGACCCCTTGCCGCACGTTAGTACATATAACCCCAAACACTCCTGAGAAATAGATCTGAACAGAACAGGATTCCATAGAAACCTCCCGGAATCATTCCTCTGTCTGCTAGGGATTAGCCGCAACTATTTCGGCTCGTCCAACAGATATCCTGTGTTTTGGAGAAGGCAGGGTGAAGGAAGGTTAGCATCCGCATACCAAAAAGTGCATTCAATTATTTTGTAATGCCTACTATATTTTGTTGATTGTGGCAGAAATGAACTTCTTTGGACTCCTACGTCAAGGCGACCCAAAGCTCGTACCAGAGGGATCTCGTCCCAGATGTGAGAACGAATTACCCCTCCTTGAGCATACCCGAAATGTGACGGTTGCTCTGGAGGCCGTGCCGGACCCTCACTCGGACGAAGAAGAAACAACTCTCTTGAGAACCCCCGTCGATTTTGACAACGAGGATGGTGATGATAGGATGCTCGAAGGAGGAGCCGGGCCCTCCTCGCCGCCTAAGACTGCCACTCCCGCACATGGGGAAGAGCAAGGGGACAATATTGAGAGGACCACCTCCAGCCTTCGCCAGATGCTGGGCGACGACGAGGAGGAGGTGCAGCAAGTCAATGAAGAGGAAGACGAGGAAGCCGAAAAAGAAGTTGAAGAGGAGGTTGAAGAAGCAGCAGCTCAGCCCGTCGTTAAGCGTACCCGCAGAAAAAATAAGCGGGTAAGAAGAGTCGCTCTGGCCGAGGTTGGCGAACATAATGCCCCCGCCAAAAAACTTCGCGAGGACCACCCCCTATATCAATCTGTTGGGAGCACCACCCAGGCCTCCAAGACGGTACGGGCTGCACATGTGGATCCAGTTACTCAGATTCCCCCGACTGCATCAGAACTAGCAGGAAATAACATGTAAGGCTTCATCTTGCTAAGTAAGAGCCACGAATCTTCTTTAATCAATACTTGATATGTATCCATATGTTTGTTTTGTAGAAATGAACAAACTGGTGTCGTGCCTCCACCTGATGCCCAAAAGGAGAAGGGAAAAGAGAAGGAAGTGGAAAGAGACCCTATGCTTCATACGGCCGCCACAAGATCCGGTCCTGCATTCGAAGAAGGTACCCCCACAGCCTCCCAAGACCTCCCAACATCCGGCCCCCACAATTTTTCAATCCTGTTTGGAATATTACCACTGCGTCACGAATGAGGGAAGCCGAGGAGTGCCGTGAGTACCTCAATAACTGCATCCCACCAGGTTTGGTACGAGACGTGAACGTACTAAGCCATGCTGACCTGGTGGATGAGTACAACGGCGCCCTGGTGCATCAAATGGCAATGGGCACTTTGATGAGAGTGAGATTCAAAGCCGCGCTAGGGCATGTGGAGTCCCTCAAGAGGAAAGTTGGACGGAGGGAGAGGATGATCGAGGAGAATGAAGCTCAAATTGCTGCCCTCCAATCCCAGCTTGCTAGTGCCGAGGCGACTGTGAAGGAACAATCAGCCCACGCTAATGCTTATGACCAACAGGTAGCCGAGCTCGAGGCAAAACTTGAGGCCGCAACAACCAAGGTACGTATCCACGACGCATCACTCTCATTCCATAAGAATCATAATCTAACAAGTAATCTTTCTCATATAGGTGACCGCAGTAGAGGCGTCTGCCAAGTATCCGTGCTTACCAAAAAACTTGAGGATGCCCAGATAATAATCCAAAGCTTGGAAAAGGTACAAGAAGAGCTTGCTTACGACAGGGTTATGACCAAGGAGCTAAGGGAGGCGTCCGCCCAAAAAGATGTGATAATAGATGCCCTTACCACCGAACGTGACGACGTGCTATGCCCCCAACTACTAGCAGCCATTGTCGGCCGCAGGTGGATGGTAGGACACGGGGCACGTCTGGCCGTTACCAAGGTGCTAGAAGCCCCTGAATTTGTACAACAGTTTGCGAGCCTTGTGTCAGATGGCATTGATCACGGCCGCCATGAAGGAATGGTCAAGGCCGTAGAGCTAATCAAGAAAAAGGAGAACTTCACCAGGCATGCTTTCTTTAATCCTGAAGCTGCTAACAAGATGATTGCTTCCATGGCCGCAATGCGAGATCTATATTACCCATTCTTGGCCGAGCTGGAAGCCACAAAGGATGCATCAAACATAGAGATCATGGAAAAGCTTAGTCTTGGTGCGTTCTCTCAAGATGAGGGTCATTCCCGTGCTTCCTTCACTCCCTCGCCCAGCCACCTTACACTTCTTATCTATGAGGACGTGACCAGGATCGTACTTGATGAAGAACCTTTAAGCGGGGTGCTGGAGAGGAATGCGGCTCAAGCCTTGAAGCGGAGGGAGCGTGGTGAGAGATTGCCTTGCTTGGCTAAAGAACAAGTGGAGATAGGTAAGTTTCTCCCCCCCATGTAGGGTGTCCCTAATTTGTTATCTATTTCAGACAATTTGGTTTGTAACCTTTGAACATTTGTCCGTGGATGTCCACGGTACCTTATGATTGTAGACATTTGATTTGCTATGTATAAGTCCGTGCGGAGGCACGACAATTTTGATGTTTTTGGAAACTTGTTTATATTTTTAGATATCATGTATCTGTGTCGCATGACATGTCACGTCTTACCCAAAAGATAACAAAGTCTATACTTTACTAGACGTGCGGCGTGCGTCTTTACTATGCAAAGCACTTCGTGAGCGCGACATATGGAAACTTATCACAACGTCTTGTGGAAAAGGTGTCTAGTAAGGATACGTGATCCGCGTCACTGGGGTTGCATCCCTCTTATGTGACAAGTTGAATTATTAGGTTCACTTAATCCTCTTACCCCACCTGGAGGCGTATTGTACATGTACGGTATTGAATGAATGCATATGAATAAGGCATGGCACATTATAATAATAATTAAATTCATACGACTATAACAAAATCCTAAAAAAAAAATTTGCACAAAACAAGTCGTGGAGCTAGCTAGGCACCACGGCATTTTATTAGAACGTTTACATTTTTTAACAGGAATGATAACTCCTAAAGAACAAAAAGGAACCTAGAAAAAACATAAGAAACAAAACAGATAGAGTGCATGGATCTTCATTAAAGCCACATATAGCGAAGTACCCATGCGGAAGCCGTAGCTTTCAAAGATAGCACCTTTTGAGATTGGAAATGTTCCATGTGCGTTCCAGATCGCGGCCATCCATGTTACGTAACTTGTACGCGCCTCGTCCTAAGGCTTCCGTGACCTCATACGGTCCTTCCCACTTAGGGCCCAGCTTTCCTGTATTCTCCGCTCGACTTGCTTCGTTAGCACGATAGACATAATCTCCCGGTCGAAAAGAAACACCTTTAACCTTGGCGTCATAATAAGCCTTCATCTTAGCCTTGGACTTAGCCTCATTGATGGCTGCTATCTCCCTTTTTTCTGCCAATAAATCCAAGTTGATTCGTAGGTCGTTCGTGACAACGTTAACCTCCGCTGTGCGAATGGTAGGCATTCCAATTTCCGCTGGTATAACCGCTTCAGTGCCGTAGGCCAATGCGAATGGAGTGTCCCCGTTGGCTGTTTTGATCATAGTCCTATGCGCCAATAGAACATGTGGTAGTTCATCCACCCATTTGGCACTTCGTTCCTCCAAGCGTGCCTTGATGCCGTTCCCCAAGCTTCTATTTGCTCGTTCCACCAGGCCATTTGTCTGCGGGTGCTTAACAGACGCGAAGCGCCGTTTGATATTCAATGATGCGCACCAGTCCTTGAATGGATTATCCGCGAACTGTTTACCGTTGTCCGAGATGATTTCTCCTGGTAGGCCAAAACGGCACACAATGTTCTCCCAAACAAACTTTTTAACTTGTTTGCCTGTGATAGATTTGACTGCTTTGGCCTCTATCCACCGTGTAAAGTAGTCCATTGCGACAATCAAGAACTTAACTCCCCCCGCAGCTACATGAAATGGTCCAACGATGTCAATTCCCCACTTATAGAATGTCCATGGGGATGTAATAGGTGTAAGCTCCTGTTGCGGATGTCGCGGCACTGGTCTATGCACTTGGCAATCACTGCACTTGTGAATCATGTCGCGTGCGTCCCTATGCATGGTAGGCCAATAATATTCCGTACGTAGGGCTCGAGCTACCACGGATCGTGGACCTGCGTGCATGCCGCATAACCCTTCGTGTATCTCACTGATCACATAAGTGTCCTGACGTGGTCCAACACACCGTAACCACGGCTGCAAGAAAGAGCGCTTATAAAGGATACCTTCTCGAAGCTCGAAGTGCTGCGACTTCCTTCTAATGCGCCGTGCCGCTTTTTCATCGTCTGGAAGGGTTTCATTAGTCAAATAGTTGACGGTCGGGGTCATCCATGTAGGTCCATCCTCATCAACTATAGTAGCGACCTCCCCTTCTGTTATAGATTTTTCCTTGAGTATCTCCACCAAGACTTGTTTGGACAAGTGGGCGAAACTTGTAGATGCGATCTTGCTAAGAGCGTCCGCCTTCTTGTTCTCACCTCTTGGTACTTGCTTGATAGAAAACTTGCTGAAAGCCGCGATGAGTGACTTGACTTTCTCCAAATATCGGACCATGTTATCCTCCATAGCTACGTATCCACCTAGAATGTGGTTCGCGACAAGCCGTGAGTCCACGTAGGCCTCAAGGTTGCGGACTCCCATTCTAGCGGCGATTTTTAAACCCGCAATTAATGCTTCATATTCCGCCTCGTTGTTGGTGGCTGTGAACTCAAAGCGGAGGGCGTACGTGAATTCCATTCCTTCCGGATTCGTGAGGATGAGACCAGCTCGTGACCCATCCGTACACGAAGATCCGTCCTTGAATAACACCCATGGTTCTGTTGGAGTCTCGCCTTGTTTTATGACTGGTCCTTCTTCATCCGGCTTTTCTACCAAGAAATCCGCCAAGATTTGGCCTTTAACAGCCATTCTTGGCCTGTAAGATATGTTGTGTTCTCCTAATAGGATGCTCCACTTTTGTAGCCTACCTGCCACATCCGGTCTAGAGATAACTTGTTTTATTGGTTGGTCAGTAATGACTATAATTGGATGCGCCTGAAAGTACCGGCGCAACCGTTTTGTAGCAAACACTAGTGCCAAAACTAATTTTTCCATAAAGGAGTAATTCAACTCCGATCCTTGTAATGTTCTACTTATGAAGTAGACCGGAGTTTGCACCGTGTCCCTATCCGTCATGAGTACCGCACTTATTGCTCCATGTGTGGCTGATAGATACATAATGAGCTCCTCATTTGGCCAGGGAGCTACGAGCATGGGGAGAGATGCAAGGTGTTGCTTGAGTTGACCAAAGGCTTCCTCAGCTTCCTTTGTCCACCAGAAGTCTCCCTTCCTAATGCACTTCTTGAGTGTTTTGAATAGGGGGAGTGACTTCTCTGCGGACTTTGATAGGAACCTATTTAGCCCGGCCAGCTTCCCATTTAAGGACTGCACCTCTTTCCGTGTCTGAGGGGATGGTAGTTGTATTACTGCGTCCGTTTTTTCTGGGCAGGGTTTGATGCCATTTGGATCAATCATATATCCAAGGAACATTCCCTCCGTTGCCCCAAACGTGCACTTCTTTCGATTTAGCTTCTTATTAATCCTCCTCAGTGTGTCAAATGTCTCTTGGACATCCCGGAGAAGTGCATCCTCCGTATGACTTTTTATGACTAAGTCATCCACATAGACTTCCAGGTTGCGGCCTATCTGTGAGTCAAAGGCTTTGTTCACAAGCCGCTGGTATGTAGCCCCGGCGCTCTTTAGCCCAAACGGCATTTTCGTATAACAATATACGCCTTGACTAGTATGGAACGCCGTCTTCTCTGCGTCCTCCTCTGCCATCTGGATCTGGTGGTATCCTTTATATGCGTCTAGGAAGCACTTAAAGGGATATCCACATAGAGATTCCACCTTCCAGTCAATCTCCGGTAACGGGTAACAATCCTGTGGACAGGCTTTGTTCAGATCCGTGAAATCCACACACATGCGCCAGCTTCCGTCATTTTTTTGACCATGACTGGATTGGATAACCACTCGTGGTAGTATACCTCGCGCATGATACCTGCGTCCACTAGTTTCCGTACTTCCTCCAGTATCACTTGGCTGCGCTCAGGTGCCTGGCCGCGCTTCTTTTGCTTGACGGGTTGGTACCCCTGGCGGATTTGGAGCTTATGTTCTGCTATCGCGCGTGGTACGCCTGTCATATGCTTTGGCTCCCATGTGAATATATCTAGATTTGCCTTTAAAAGAGAGCACATGGCCCTTTTGTCGTTATCCGAAAGCGTTCCCCCTATGGATACCTTCTGTTCCGGATAATCAGGATGGATTGCCACCCTCCAATTGGGAGGTGGTGATCCATCCTTGGGTGGAACAGGTGGAACCGGTGTTGTCACGGTATGACACTCGGATGCTGGTACGATTGTGTTGTAAATGGTGACGATTCCTCCCTCTACAGGGAATTTGATCATTCTGTGTGTCGTGGAAGGTACCGCCCGTATAGCCAGAATACCTGGTTTGCCTATGATCCCATTGTACGGAGAATGTAAGCGTATCACCATGAAGTTCATCCATGCAGTGGTGGAGTGTTCCTCATTCCCAATGGTTACAAGCAGACGCAGTTGCCCTATCGGCCAGATGGTGTCTCCACTGAAACCAGTGAGCGGCGACGTGGCCGGTACCAATTGGCTTCTTATTTCTGGCCGTAACTACACAAAACAGTGTTCGTACAGTACTTCTGCTGATGACCCTCTATCCACATACATGCGACGAACATTGTGTGTTCCAATGCTTATCTCGATAGTGAGAGGCGCATCAATCACATCGCTTGCTGTGATGGGAGGGAATGAGATTTCCCTGCCGCGTGAAAATTTTTGGCCAATTTTCTGCCTCGTGCGGCGTTGTCTGGATTGGATCATGTATATGGTCGAAGGTTTGTCCTTTTGGGGATCCTTCTTGTCATACTTCTTGTTGTCTTTTCCATCCTTCCACTCCTTAACCAAATGCTTGAGTTTACCTGATTTGAGCAGTGACTCAATGTGCTTCTTGAGGTGGATACACTCCTCCGTGCCATGGCCCTTGTCATTATGGAATTCGCAGAAATGATTTCCTTAGCGACGGTCTGGCGGAGTTGTCATTGGGGGAGGCCTCGGAAAATTTGCCCCTTCCGTCAGCAAGATCTCCCGGTAGGACATCTTTAGAGGGGTAAACTTATCGTCCAGCCGTCCTCCTTTGTTTTGGCTCTTGTAATCTGAGCCCCTACTATTGTTCTGATTGCTTTGACCGCCCGTCTGTCTCCTGGACTGGTCGTTTGATCGGTAGCCGTTTCCTTTTGAAGGGTAGGCCGCGGCAACCGCTGTTTCTCCCTCTATGAAATTTCTGACCCTTTCCATGAGGTCGTCATACCTCTCCGGACGCTTGTCATTGAGACGCCTGATTAATTCCCTGTCGGTTATGGCGTGCATGTAATCGGAGGTTTTCAGGAGTTCCGGCATTGTCTTTGTGCGTGTGCACTCGTCGTTGAAGCGTTCAGTGAAGGCTTCTGTAGACTCCCCCGGCCGTTGCTTGACAGTTGCCAATGAGACCGGATCCCTATTATACTTCTTTCGTTGAGTATAATTATTCTTGAACGCAGTGCGTAGTTCCGTGAAGCTATCAATGCTTCGCGGAGGGAGTCCCTCAAACCAGTGACGGGTATTGCCGATCAAGGTTGAATTGAACATTTGGCACCATATAGGCATGGGCCATCGCTCAATTTTAGCCTGCGTATCAAATATTTTGAGGTGATCATCTGGATCACCAGTTCCATCATAGGTCTTGACACACGCCGGCATGCGACGTTTTGTCTCCTCGGAGTAGTTCCGTATGCGGAGAGTAAAAGGATCTTCCCTAGGGTCTGCCCATGGACGAGTGAGCCTAGGATCTTCCCACGGGTCACACCATGGACGGGAAAGATCCTCCGCTTCTGCCTCCCGATAATAGGGGCCGCCATAATATTCATCATTATTTGGTGGCGGTGGAGGGGTACGCCTAGGTCGGCGACGCTTGGGCGGATGGTCATCCGAGTCCTCTCCCGATGGATCTGGAGAAGGAGGTGGTGCCCCATCTCTTGGGTGAGGACCGCTCTTTTGAGGAGAGCCAGGAGCCTTCTTCCAGTGTTCATCCTATCCCACACACTTGGGCGGCGAGTGGCTCTGGTCAGTTCCCGATCTGGTCGCTCGGGTGAACCATCGGACTTCTCTCCCCCTTCCCGAGACTGCGTTAGTTCCTGTATGAGGCGATCTCCTATGCGCTCAAACACATTCCTAGGTTGGGGAGTTTCCTCGAAGATGCTCTGCTCCTGAGGCCGGGTCTTCCTCTGATTTTGGGAAGAGGTGCTTGGTCCGGTATTGCCAAAGTTGAGTCTAGATTGGAGGTTTCTCCCTAGATTCAACCTTGATGCAATCCCTGGGATGATCCTATCAAAATTCTGCGTGAGAATTCGAGTGAGATCCTCCTCGCTGAGTGGTTGGACTTCTACTTCCTCCTCAATCGATGGTCTGCGCGGCTCCTTGTTAGGGGGATTGGGCGCACTCCCTGGATCAGGGTTGTCTAGGGTTGAAGTAGGTGGGGGAGTTATGGAGATCGTGCTCGTCACCCCCATGGACTGAAAACCACCGCGGTTGTTTGGTCCACCCGCTGGGCGGCTAGGGGATTGATTGGGAATGAGTACCACTTCCACTTGGGACTTCCGATTTCCAGGATTCGTGTTCCTGGGATTAGCTTGGGGATGCCCCTTCGTCATTGGGAATTCAAGATGAGATTTCGCTCTAGCTTAGTGTAATGGGTCCCACGGATGGCGCCAACTTGTTGATGCAAAAGTTGGGTGATCCTTGCTAGACCCGAATTAGGCTTAATTCGGGTTGGCTGGGTTTCGACTCCTGCACCAAGTGAACTGTATGGTTGGGATCCTACACACTAAACAACACGCGTTAGGCTTACCGTAGGAATGTTTCCCACGACTAGACTCCGGCGTGAGAGTAAGTAATCGGTTAGGGTTTATAGGAGTCGAGTGAGTTGAGAGTATAGAACGTAATACCTTTGTGGAACCCTTGGGGGTTCCTTTTATAGGCAGTGACAACCCTAATGGGCTGTCACTGATGCTTCGGCCCCAAGGAAATGATAAGCAATAGAATTAGATTGATTGTTATCTTCTAATTATGGTGAGTGAATATCCTCTTCTTTGGGGTGAATCCTATTCATAGATAGAATATGATTTTGTCTAACCCTGTACCGGTCATGTCGGGCCGTAGGCCGCACACATGTGTGCGGTTACTGTTCATCCAAGCCCATAAGCTCAAATGACATTATTCCCACCCATCTGTGATGGGCCGGATACGGGTAGTGCCCGTGGGCCGGGTTCATGACCCGGCTGGGGACTATACGTCATCAGTATGCGGACTCCAAAAGGTGGAAACGACGTATGACAACCATGGGTTTTGGAGTTCGTCACTTAGTTTTATTATGAGTATGTTTTGTAGAATTATGTGCTCTTATATGTTTATGTGATGAAATGGTGTTATTTTAAGATTTTATGCGTACGTATATGTATTATAGTAAATCGTATATTTACAATACGAGGGTTTAGCGTTTAGAGGTCTCGGGCTTAGGATTTAGTGTCGAGAATAATTTACGGGTTAGTATTAAGTTATTTTGGACTTAGTTATTAAGTCACTACCTTATTTTAAGAGTTTTCAATAAAATTATGTATTTTTCGTATTTTACGGTAATCGCGTAATAATGACTAGTTATACGTTTTAGTGTTTTGGAGACTTTAGGAGCTGAAATAAATTAAGGTAATTTAAGGTAATGGTAATTATACATTAAATAATAATAATTAGAAAAAATAAAAAAGAGGGGCGGTGGAGATTGGACGCAAGAAAGAAAGGGGAAAGAAAAAAAAGGAAAGTAGGCTATTTGTGCTGGGTTAGGATTTGTTTACTTAAACTATATAAGGATTTTATTAACAATAAAACACATAAAAACTCCCGGGAACAAAAGTCACGGCGATCAACAAAGTTTTTGGGGTTTCATTAATTTTTCTTGATTCAAGATAAGTGATTAGTTAAACCTTAATTCAATTCATGTTTTTATTAATTAATCTTAATTGTAATGTTTTTTTATTAATTAATCTTAGTTATTAATTAATTAACTAATCTTAATTGTAATGTTAATTAACCATCATTGAGATGATTAGGGTTTTGTTAATTTTCTGGAAAATATAGTAATTAAGATCTATTTATGATTTTAGGGTTCTTGTTTAAGAATTTAAGGGTGATTAATGATGTTTAGAGGGTTGGTGCATAAAGGCGTAAAACAGTCAGATTTATAGGGCTGTCTTGTGTCGAATGTTCCGGGTAGTAGGTAACACCTTTGGTCGAGTTTCTTTTTTTACTAAATTAATAACAGAGAGTATACTTTTCAAAAATGTAAGGTTCGTAGAAAATGGAGTTGGGGAAGGTCGTCAAACATTTGTTATAAAAATAGTGCGCTATTCAGGAATAAAATTTAATTTCGGGAATTGAGTCAAAACCTAACCAAACGGATGAGATAGCGAAATATTTTTTGATATGTGGACTGTTTATAACATATATGAAAGTACTGGAGGGTTTCAATAAAAGTTATGGTGTTTAGGTCGGGCTTTTGGTGTCGAACACTTAGCATGTACAGATAATCAGCTTTGTGAAAACGACTTTTGGTGTAGAGACTAAACAGAGGGGTTAAACGTGTAAGAAGAAAGTAAAATTGGTTTTTGGAATTCTTAGATCATGGAACAACATAGCTCCAGTAGGGTGGGGGTCAAGTGTGATGCTAAGTTCACTTCATGTGGTCGTTTAGTGACTAGTAAACCGTATCGGGGGAAAACTGAATTTTTATGTATAGATTAGCTTGTAGTGTGAGAACTAGATATTAGGAATTGGGGGATTAGATTCATCTCCTTGATTTTTACTTAACTTGGGTGTGAGGACCTGAGCTAAGTGTGTCGTGTATGATTTTATAGGTTTATAGGGGTGTTAGCTTGTTGTACTATCATGTGAGTTCATAGTCCCATTTTCACTAAGTTTTTAAATGTTTTCTTCCAGTATGAGATGGAGATGACACTTGTAATGTTTTTAAATATATTGATACTATGATTTAAAAATGTGTGGACAAATATCTTCTAATGTGTGACATGCGTGTTTATGTGTTTTGTTATGTATTTCTGTTATGTATTCTGATATGTGTTCTGATATGCATTCTGAGTTCTTAGGGTTCTGTACATCATCTCCTCGGAGGCAAGATATCTCAACGGGGATATGGTTCATCTTCCACAAGGGGTGTGGGAAAGATCCGGATATGTGTAGTGCATTGTTCTTATTGTTGTTCTGATTGTTATAGTGTGTTTTGTGAATTGTAGATGTAATTGGTATTTGATTTGAGTTTTGTTTGTAGTTGTATGTAACATGATTATCACATTATGGTCCATTTAACTTGTTATCTTCAACTTATTTACAGCGGTTGTCAAGGTTTCTTATGATGTTCTAGATAGTCTAAACCTATGTTCTCACCAACTTTATGTTGACAGATTTTAGTGTCATATTTAGGTGAGGTAATTGTGAAAGATATTGTTAGAAGTGGCTAGAGTTTAGAAGCTGCTAGGATGGATTTTGGGGAATCCACTTCCTTTTAGATTTACTTTTGTTATTTAAATAAGTGAAATTGTTAGACACCTATATGTTTGAATGTTTGTTATTTGTTTGTCTTTGGTAAGAGGTAGGACTTTTATCTACTTACCTAGACTCCTGCTTTTATTGAGAATGAGATATTGTCACGACATTGTGTCTCCATTTATGACATTATGTTTGCATTTTAGTTTTCTCTATAGAGACACCGTTTGTTGTGATGATTTCCATACGTCTCGCCCTGGCCATGGTGTGACACGACGCGTTGTCAAAACCAAACATTCCATTGGTAGATTTTCTTACGTCCACCCAAGTCCAGGGGACCTTTTCTACTTCAGAAGTCTCCTTTCTCATCAGAGGGGCTGTCTATCACCTATAGACGTGCGCACGGTTAACGACATCATCTTTCCCTACCTACCAGGCTGCATGTCAAGCCCTTGGTCTGCTGGTGACGACAAAGAATGCGACATAACGCTAGAAGAAGTAGCAAGAAATGGGTCTGCCTATGAATTCCGCGTACTATTTGCACAACTTCTGGTTTATTGTGAAGTTGCAGATCTAGGTTGACTTTGGGCCAAACATTGGAGAAATATGTTGGATGACATACCAATGAGGGTGTCAGAAACCACCGACATCCCTAATTACCATGTGAACAACCCTTAATTGAAAGACTTTATTCTTTTTGAGATCCAATCGATCTTAGACGGCTATGGCAAAACTTTGTTGGAATTTGGTCTTCCAAACCCTCCTCAATGGTTGCTAAACATTCTTAAATACAAACTTCTGATGGAAGAGAGGAACTACAACCGCGATATGCTATTTTAGGAAACAACAGTGTTTGTCCCTAAGCTGAATTCTAACCAGCGGCCCATCTATGACCGTGTTATAATCGTGTCTAAACAAAATAAACAGGAACTGCTCTTTGTGTACGGTCATGGCGGAACATGCAAGACATTCCTGTGGAAGACCATCACCAGCGCCCTGCGTGCCCGAGGAAAAATAGTTCTAACAGTTTCCTCTTTAGGCATCACATCTCTCCTTCTCCCTACCGGCCGCACAACGCATTCCCGCTTCAAAATCCCACTGGAATTAACCGACGAATCCCTTTACCACATTAAAAAAACACCCAACTAGGGTCGCTAATGGTTGAAACAAGTTTAACCATATGGGATGAGGTGCCATGAATAACAAACATTGTTTTGAAGCATTAGACAGAAGTCTGAGTGACCTTATGTGTGCACCAACCACCTCTTTGGTGGAAAAACAGTTATTTTGGGGCGTGACTTTCGACAAACACTACGAGTAAAAAAGGGAGCATCCAAAATAGAGCTTATAACTTCATCGGTTTCCCTCTCAGACCTGTGGCAACATTTCAAGATTCATACGCTCACCCAGAATATAGAGCTCAGGCATGAAGGCATGATTGAAACCAAAAAGGCACAGGCAACGGTTTTTGCAAAATGGCTGCTCGACGTGGGTAATGGACAGATTGGCATAACAGATAGCAGCAATTCTACCGACTCAAAATTGATAAGTATATCGCCTAAACACTGTTTCCCACCCACTGATGAAGGACTCGCGCAGCTGATAGATTTTATCTATGACAAACACACTCTACAATCACCCACACTCGAAACCCTGCAAGAAAAAGCCATTGTATGCCCCAAGAATGAAATTGCGGACATTATTAATGAGAAGGTGTTGGCAACCATACCGGGAGACTCAACAACTTACCTAAGCAATGATGAAGCTTTCCCAAAAGGCGGTGAAACATCCGAGACCGACATGCTCTATCCGATGGAGTACCTCAACACACTTTCATTCTCGGGACTTCCAACCCATGAACTGAAACTAAAGATCGGATCTCCTATCATGCTTCTCTAAAATATTAACTTGGCTGGTGGGTTATGTAATGGCACAAGGATGATTGTGAAGTCGCTGAAGACAAAGCTAATAGAAGCGCAGATTAATACCGGCACACGAATTGTGGAAAAGGTTTACGTACATAGAATTGCTTTGATTCATGACGATCCTAATCTGTCATTCGCACTCAAGCGTAGGCAGTTTCCGGTAAAGATATGTTATGCAATGACTATCAAAAAAGCCAAGTTCAATCTCTTTCTAAGATAGGTGTTTATCTCCTAAAACCCGTTTTTAGCCATGGGCAACTATATGTGGTTTTATCAAGAGCTACCTCGCCAAATGGACTGAAGATCCTAATTAAGGAAGAAGACGGCGACCCGCCCAACACAACCAAAAACATAGTCACTGACTTTTTAAATGCTATAGAAAACCACCAGGTTGCCTCACAAGCGACACCATCCAATTAGCACATCCTCCGTAAAAATACATTATGCGCACCTAAATATAAAATAGGTTACATAGATATTACTTCTATCCATCTTAGTGGTGTGTGTACATAATTTTGATACACTGCCATTCGTTGACACCGACATCGTTTATACAGCACAGGTAACTTGGTGTTCAATCTTATATATTTTTTAGCTCAAACCCAACGATGACATCCCTACCTTTGACAGTCGCGGAAAAAAGTGCTCTGATAACAACAGCAACACCAATTGACCAAATAGTTTCAGGCGGAAAAAACTATGTTCTCGAAGCAAAGATCTACCAGAAATGGATCTCAAAATCTTTGCCAAAAATGAAGGAAACATCTTTTTCCTGCATGCTTATTGACGAACAGGTACATTTTTATTACACTCACAATATTCGTTGCACAACCGTTTTATTAATCAATCTTTTAATGCGTGTTCACTACGTTAACAGGGAAAGGGGATTCAGGCAAACATGGACCTCAACAATTTGGCCTACTTTGACAAGATCATGTCCACTAGCAAAGTCTACAGGATCACGAGGTTATTCTGTGAAAAAACAAGTCCGTACCAACAGACACTCGCAAACCCAGTCAGCCTAAAGCTTGGGAAGATCACAAGCTTTGAACACCTAGAAGTCAAAGAGACAACGTGGCCAGCACATTACTTTGAGTTTGTTCCATATACGGAGATGGAATCAAGGGTGACCTACCGCGACAACAACCAAAAGATGGTATATCCACGCCTCACAGGTAACAAACTCCGCTTCTTATCTTTGCCCTTAAATTGCTTTATTAGTGTCGCTAACAGCAACTAATAAACAATCTTTGCTTTCAACAAATTACTTTGGATGTATCATGAAAATAGGCGATCTACCATCGGCAGAAGAACTAGCTTCCGGCAAGCCTATCACCAGAAGAATTGACATCCAAAACCTAGAGTGATTCTTGGCTGTAAAGCAACATTTACCACATCCTCTCTAACAACAACGTCTGAAAGTTTCCTTTGTACAGAGGAAATGTTGTACAGTTAACACCGTGGGACTCCATGGCTACCACAACCAATCATGATTGCTGTCTCATCCTATAGAGTCTATAAATACAGAGGTAACTCGCTCTCTACATTTGATGTTAATAACGCTCTTACTATTAACCCATGACTAACCGGCTCTTACCACAAGCTACCAGCTATCTGCAATACCGCCCACCCACTACTACGTGAATCCATCAACAACTTAAGCACACGCCGCACATGCATCGTATGTCTTCCAAGACCTTACACCACGTGCCGTATTATATTCTTATTTCACATGTCACTGAATGACGGTTTTTCCCCCACCATAACATGCAGGTTTGAAAACTGTTCAAAAAACAGCCGCCCTGGCAGATTTCAAAGCATCGGTTTAATGAAAACACTCTAGATAAACTAAGAAATGTCTAGACGTTAGCAACATTGCCCCAACAGAACCCTATGACATATAAGGTATGCCCAAATATGAATTAACCATGACGGCCTGCATTATTTCCTAACACGTGTCTTTTGTAAGGAGAGTAATTCAGTTGCGAAGCAACAGTAGAAACAGTCATGGAAAACAGACCCTGACACTACATTTCGTGTGGCACATGCGGCAAGAAACCAAATGACTCTGACGGGATTTACGAGTGCGTTAACCATGGTGTGCTAGACACATCGGATTTCAGGTTAGCATATGTTCATATGTGTGGAATTGTGATTTAAAGTCATTCATACACTGAACCATCCCACTCCAACCGCCCTATGTAGGTACAATTTCAAGGCCACAGTTCGTGATGCGACAACAACAACTTTCACTCTCTTCACCCCTGCAGGAGACGAAGTTACAACCTACCCCTGTGCAGAACTGGCGCGAAAATACAAGACGAAAGACGCAAGGCAGTCGCCTCTTGAGATCCACGCCATTGAGGGCAAGACACACACGTTTCTCATTTGCTACAGTCCTGGGTCACGCAAGGGGTCTGGTTAATTTGCAGTCGATGCAGTGCTAACCATGTAAACGTTGATCGAGCCTGGTATGAGTTCCCCACCAACAACCCAAAACCCAACACCACTTGCAAATGCAACCCCGGACCCAACACCACTAGCAATTACGGACATTAAACTGGATGGTCCATCAAACAAAGTCTCAGTAATGGAAAGTCCATCAAACAAAGTCTCAAAGATGGCTGCAAAAAAGAACCAGGTACACCATCTTTACTTCTAATTTCTAATCTCACATTCATCCACCACTTAAGGCAACTTTTTTTTGGGGGGGGAGGGGGTTTCATTATGAAAATCCATTTGTTGTCTGCTCATAAATAGGGTCATATAACACGTTAATTACCCTATGCTCATCTACTCTGAAACCATACGTGCACCAAACAAAAATAAGTAAAAACAAAATATCTTACATTCACAACACTTGACGGAAACTGATCATAAAAACAGAACATTAAACTAACAAACAAAACAACTACAACACAAACACATAGCCCTGAAGACTCACCGGTGGACAAACCAGACACACAACGACATAGGGATTTTATTTGAGACCTAAAACAGTAGCAGAAAACCAACTCCTAGAGGCTTCGTTCATCAGGGTCCGTTGGCCATGACTTTGGCGAGAAAAGCCTCCTTCAGCTCGATCATGTTCTGGATTGTAGCTGTCTCTGTCTTCAACTTCTCAATGAATGCGTTGTCATTCCACCTGTTTTTTGTCCAACAAAGCTATCATCATAGAAATCATACGGTCAGTTGGAAAGGTTTGCAACTCTTGAATGAAGTGCTGACGCTCAACAACATTCTTGAAAACTTCCCTATGAGCGCCCTCCACTTTAGTCTTCCATGCTTTGTCGGCTAAGACATCCTTGCCCAAATACCAAATAAACAAACTGCCCAAATATGTAGCCCCGCTTTCGGCTTCCAATGCCCAAATTCTAGGAAGATATGCCATTCTTTATTTCTTTACGTTTTTCAAAGTATTTAAATGATTTGTGTGAGATTAACAAATGAACCCATGTCCTTAAATAGAAGAGCTTGGCATTCTACTGCTAATACAGTAGAGATTCTAGTTACAATTTAGTCCAAGTAGGTAACCTAAGTTATCTCACAGTTCCAAACTCTTAGGACAAGCTTGGTTCATTTCCAACTAGGAAACACACTTTCCCATGACACATGACCTCAACAAGGCTTCCCTTACCCAAATAAGATAAAAAAATACTCCCACAATAATAATATCCACACACTAGTTAAGACAAAACTGTCAAAATCATACCTTTTGATCAAAGATACTCTTACTTTCAATTTGCACCACTTGGTGACTACATACACAGTCCCATCCAACTGTTACCATTTGTTTAAAAAAACAGTTCTTCATGTATTTTATTTCCTTTTTTTAGAACAACAACCATGCATACATATACATACTTTTATATGGTGCTTCCCTATATCACACTGTTGGCTTTCCTCTTATATTATGGTTTGTTGTGTAGGTACTCCAACAAAAGGTATTCCACCCAAAGTTCCACAAACAATTGCTACATCTTTGAAAGAGAAAAACATCGTCGTCTAGCATAAGCCCGTCAAAATATCTCTGCTTGCTGAACTAGAATTAGAGGCAAAAAAGAACAAATCTTAAGACCCACACACGGTGAACAAAAAAACCGTTAACTGCTTTTGTATGTACTAATGCCGGGTAGCCAACACCTTTTGAAACAATTTGTTACATTTACTCTTTTGTAAACTAATGGCATGTAACACATTGACTAACTGTGCTACAAGAACAGGGTGTAGACTATAAAACTTGTTCTATATGCACAGTCGGCCTCCGATTTATAAAACTTATGTAACTATCTGCGTTCCTAATGCCTGTTCATTATATATCACTTCTTAGCTTCTACCAGTTCTTATTATATAAACATCTTGTATATCTAACCCGCAGTGAAGCGCGGGCATTAACCCTCATACCTTTTTAAAACATAAATTCTCACATTAAAATTCAAATAATGTTGCACCAACAAAATAACTTTTTAAACTATATTATCACTAAAACTTTTAAAAGTATCCATGAGAACTTTTAACAATAATCTTTTAGTGATTAAGAAAAACTGTTTTTATTTAATTTTCATGTTAATATTTTTTAAAAGATATTGAAGTAGCATAGCCAAATTTGGAATTTAATTCATTTTTACTATTTTTAAAATTTTAAAAACATATTCAATTAAAAAAATATTACCATACTAATTAACGGATTTATATCTACGTTTCATCTTCATCTTATTAAATGGATGAGATTAAACTCTCACTTTACACAACTTGCGTATTTTAACCTTTTTACCTCTAGAGTGTAAAACGTCTTTTGTTCAAAAACACAAATTAACTCTCTCTCTCTCTCTCTCTCTCTCTCTCTCTCTCTCTCTCTCTATATATATATATATATATATATATATATATATATATATATATATATATATATATATATATATATATATATATATATATATATATATATATATATATATATATATATATATATATATATATATATATATATATATATATATATATATATATATATATATATATATATATATATATATATATATATATATATATATATATATATATATATATATATATATATATATATATATATATATATATATATATATATATATATATATATATATATATATATATATATATATATATATATATATATATATATATATATATATATATATATATATATATATATATATACTAGTGGCAAAACCCGTCCGATGGACGGGTATGACTTATAATTGTTGTTTAACTATTTTTATTAGCAAATATATGTTTATAGAATTATTTTTTAAAGTTGTTTTTTTAAAGACCGTTTGTTAATGCATTATTAGTTGGCACAATACGTATTTGTTATTTATGTTTTTATTTGAGTGAATATTTGTTTGTATTTCTTTAAATGCATTCTTGGTTATTGGATATATTTTTTGTAACATATAAAACACTATGGTCAAACATGTATTTTAGGTATTGCTGAAATATATTTTCTTAGGATAATTTATTGGTAATTTACATATATAACATATGACAATTAATACCTATATCATATAATAGATAATATTAAAGAATAAAATGTCAAATGAATGGAATAAACGACGTAATAAAATAAATGAATAATGTAATGATTGATTGCTGTATAAGAATGTTTGATTGGTGTTATAAGACAGAATGTAATCAACAAAAAAAGACTAAAATGTCTCATTGTTAATTAAAAAAATTATTTAATATGGTTAATTAACGATAAACTTTTATGTCATTTGATTCCATTACAAGACCGTCAAGATGTAATAAAAAATAACAATATATTATCTGAAAAATTGAGGATAAAAAATTTAATATAAAAAATTCGCTGAGTAGTCTAATTAGTATTTTACATACACCTATTAAACATATTTAGTGTTTTACATATGCACCAATTTAGCTCATCAATGATAATGAAACTTTGAAACTTATTATGTGATATTGCAAACTTACGCATAAATAATCCACTATACTAAAATGTGTTGCATGATGAAAAGAGATACTGATATTAAATGTATCCGGGCTGATTAAAGTTGTACTAATAAGATAAATTTTTGCCAATCTAGAATAATAAAAAACAAATATGCAGTACGACCAAAAGGTAGAGTTGATATTCAATCACCAGCACATATATTTTTAACACCAATATTCAAAAAAAAGATTTATTTTTTTTTCAACTTGGTGTGTAGTACTAATAAACAATGAAATGTGAGTGTAAAGCAGGGATATTGTGTAATATTGATATTACTTGCATTTCTAATTACCAAAAAGTATTGTAGTACTGATAATTACAATGCGTGAAAATAATACTGTTGAACCACCGAAAGTGTTTTGAGTTGGAGTCTTCATGTCCATAACCACAACATTACTAAGAGAAGAAAAACCTCCCATCACACGTATTACAGAAACTGTAAGATGGCCAAATTAAGGCTTAAATTCAGGTATTTTTTATCTTCACAGGATCCGTCTTTTCAGTTTAATGCAGCTGGTTTGGACCAAATAATAATCGATTCTAACTGGGGATTCTACAGTTTGAAACACAAATATTATAAGATAGTTTCAAAGAGAAACAACCAATATATGTAAATAACATTTTGCTACATGTGGAGTGGTATTACTGGATCATCATTAAGTAAAATCTTTAAGCCTGCCAATTACGAAACTAAAGAAAGTCCTAACTTTATAAAGCAAGTAGGCAAGTGTTCCTGTGCATCATTGGATATTTGGATGTACATTTTCAATGTGATTCTTTCTACCTTACACATAGAACTGTCTTAACTCTTAAGATAAGAAAGTAACCAGCTAAATAAATTTTTCTTACCATATATATCAACATACCAAATACTAAATTATCACTATATCAACTCTCAGACTTCTATATTTTATCACTATATAAATTCCCACTGAGCCTACAATTCTGTAAATGTAATCTGATGTGGATATATAACAGTCTAGACAACAATTTGTATCATCAATTGTAAACCTGGTTAAACTATAATTCAAAGAAAATAGTACAAATAGACAGAGATGAATGCATGTTGATACAAAAAAACATGCGAAAATACAAATTCTGATTCATGCAAAACCATTTCTTGAGTAGTAAACAATTTACAATACCATTTGTTCTTCTTCCTTTCCTCATGTCCTTTTGAGTCTTGTCGATATCGTACTTGTCAGTCAGCGGCTCATAATCAGAACCATCATCATCATAACTTTCAGGATCTATATCTTTTAGGAATTCCCATATGTTCCCTCCAATCGACATGGTTGTTTGACATTCTTCCTTTCCTCGTGTCTTTTTGAGAATCGTACTCGTCACTCAAAGGCATGAGTTTTAGGAATTGTTACTTTCATGATCTGTATCTTCCTCCACAACATGAGATTTAGGAATTCCCATATGTTCCCTCCAAGCGACATGGTTGTTTGGCCTTGGGTTTCAATTCAATCCACTGTGCATCGGTGTTGGAATTGCATTTGGGATGGGATTGTAGTTAATAGCACCACCTCGACCACAAGTTGGGTTAGCCTACACATTAGTTGGAGACTTGGAGGCCTGACTGGTGCACCCCCACCCCGTCCAGCAGGACTCAAAGCATATATTGACCCCGTTGCAAAACAATTAGCATGAAATAAATTTCTATGAGTTTGGTAAAATGACAAAGAAGATAAAAAAAGCATACCATCAGAGTATATTGCAGTTTTGCCACCTTCATAAGATATCTTAGTGGGCTGCATAGAAATCTCCTTGTCAATATTAACCAAAATTTTGAAATATGGATCAGAAAGTACCTAAAACAAAGCACAAAACGGAGTATTTAGGGAGTAAATTCTTTCAAAACCACAAAACAGTAAATCAGTAAGTAAATGTGTTATCCCCTGTTCATTAGTAAGGCAATGCTTAGGATCAAATGAGATCATTGTTTCTAATTAACAAAGAGCAAGAGTATATACATTACGGAATAATCTGCATGTGTTATATAAACATACTTATGCAATAAAAATATTGCAAATTATATCTACTCATCAATGGGTTAAACCAACCGGATCAATAATATCAGCTCATCAGTCATCAAGTCCAACTGATGCACAATCCTTTTCCTGTGGAAAAGGGGTTTTCTGGATTGAAATTCTGTAAACGTACAACCAATATTCCATTTGTGTAAAGCATGTGTGTACTAAAATAAAAAATAAGTATTAAATATACAGGAGTTTAAACCTTTAACAACTAATAACATCAGCAACCTTTTATGAGCATTGAGCATGCTTGAAGACACTTTTTATAAATCACGTGACTTTATCAGAATCATCTCTATTAGTTACCACAAAACCAAAACCACAATTACAATTCTTAGCATTTCCAATCAATTTCATGCCTCTAATAAACATACACCATGTTGAATACTTGAATAGATTGCATGTGCAATACTTGATGAGATTGTGAAACATGTTCTAATATTTCAAGTTTGCTGGGCTACAAATGATTTATATCATAAATGAAATCTTTCTTTATCCTACAATTAAAACAAAACCCGAGAATAAAGGCAGGCTTATTTCATACAGTTACTATTTTTGACAAATATATGTGTTTGCATTTTCACATACCTTTCTTTATCTAGGTTGAAACAGAATATTGTTTTATAAGCCAAACTTGAATCCTTGAATCAAACCTTATCCGCAATGGGAATAAAATTATGTGGTAGCTAGAAGGATAATTTTTGCATGATCCCAAAATTTCAAAAGAAAAAAAGCCAAAGCGAAACATTCTGTATAAGATATCAAGTTAATTCCGAACTAAACATACTCGGTGAACGAACTCACCGAACAAATTCATTCGATGACACACTGGACGATTAACATACCATGTCATTTATAAGGATAACCCATATCACCCGAGCCATGATTAACCATGTCTCTCTTGGATTTCAAGTCTCCAAACACTTACAACCATATATATATTATACTTCATGTGATATGTTTCAACTTATTTACTTTAGAGTTTATAAGTTTTTTATTGGGTAATACTAATCTTAGCTAAAAGCATAGCCAACATCACCAAGGTGTACTTAAACAAAATACCTGTACTATTGAATTTTAGGTAGAGTAGTTGCAGATATTATCAAATGATTTGACAAATAAAATTATCTATGCCCTGCATAAGCTATACCCAGATTCACTTAAACACATTACACCATTTTGTTTAACCCTTTGGATCACACATTTGTCATAAATAAATTTTCTTAGAATTATAATCGTCTAACGGTTTAAAATTTTCAGGAGCTTACTCGGATAATTGGATGTATTATTTCCTAGAGAAACGGGTAATTAAAGGAGACATATATTATAAGCTCCATTCGCAAGAAACGGGCAAGTTTAAAACTCATAAGAAATTAAAAATAGGAAAAAAAGCTTTCATAAATGAATGTAAACCCAAAAATATGAGAGGCTCATAAACTGATGCAAACAGTCCTTGCTATTGTAGCCTAATCCAAGCACATCTTATTGTTGCAGTAACCTATTCTAAGCACTTCTTATAAAGGAACATTTTGATTAAAACTCAATTTTTATCTATAGTTGCGTGTTCGAAACACCTAAAATCATAGGCCTTATCGTGAGGGTAATCCTCTTCCAACCGCCCTATTAATCGTCACCATGGCAGTACTGTGAAACTGGGCGATATGGTTTATGTTTATTCATCCGGGTATGACTTATGAACATGTATAAAAAGACCATAAAGAATCAAACCATCATAATAAAGATTAGAATTTTGTACCTAAGTTTTTGTGGTTAGCTTAGTTATATGAAAGAAGCATAAACATGACAAATTCATCTTATTTTCTATAAATGAGCTTATTATGAATTGCATATGGAAAATAAGCCCATCAGGTAGAAAAGGTGATAGTAAAAACAGACAACGACATAAATATATTTATAATTAAAAAAAGGGTATACTAAGTAGAAACTTACTTACCCTCTAGCCACTTGTTGTTATTTCAAGACCTTGGCAGTTGCTTCACCGCATAAGATATATACTTTCTGTGCACCAAATCTTTTTAATGCCTCTAGCTTTCTGGATTTTATACGGGATTTTTGTTCTTCTGAGATTTCGATAGTATTGCATAGTTCATCTGAGGTGGAGATTCTTGAATGATTGGATTATCGGTTCTGGGTTTTTAGGTTCAAGTTAGCTCTCATCAAAGAGGGGATAATGTATCGTTTCCTCTTTTAATAGCATTATAGCCCTGAAGAATATCTGGTAATATAATGAACATGTATGAGATTATCTTAATTCAAAGAAATTTTATAGAAATATGATTAATTACCATCATCTTCAGCCAAGTCAAGAAACGTTTGCGGTTTTAAGGCTTTCTGATACTATATGGTCGTTGACACATACAACGGTAATCCGCAACCGATGCTACAGCCACGACCAATCCTTAATTACCGACATGAAAAGACTGTAAAAGGTTCTGATTACTGCTTGCATATGTTGCAGTTACAACATCAACTGACTTTAAAGTAGCATCACCTTACTGAAGGAATATCCCATGTATCATTATGGTGAGTCGTCATTTGTCAGTGAAAGATACCATGGTTCCTACCGTTTTGTTAGTTGCAGTGCGGACCTGTGATGCCCTGCACCACCGCCTATTAGGATACCATCCATGATAGTCTACTGTCAATTAGGTCAATAGTCAAACACCATACTTCACATACACTTTAAGAAAGTCAATAGGACACAAATATCATAATTTAAGCAAAATCAAAGGTGGCCATCACAACCCATTTGTATCAACACCGGTGTGACATGTCCTGAATCAAACGGGTGACATAAAGAATAGCTAAAAAGAAAAGAGGTGGGTATAAATGGTATAAAAGTTGCCTAAAGAGTATTCAATCACATAAAAAAGTCCAAGCCGGTTATGTATAAGAGAAATTAAAATTTAGTAAGACATTTAGAAATCATATCTAATACCTGAATTTTTTAAAAAGCTCAAAGAAATAAGCACAATATTGTTGACGACTTTGGACAACCTAACCCGACCCATTTGACTCGATCATATTCCTCAAGTATGTAACTGCTTTTTCTTTTGTCCCTAAAGGAAGTAATGGCCGCAGAAGGTATCATGAACATTTTCAAAACCTATAACCTTAGTTTAGGTAGGTTTGTATGATAATCAGATTTTCTGAAAGCTAATTAGCTTATTATTTTAGGCAATATTATTACCTGTTTTGCATCATTTGTTTGAAAGTAGCTTATAAAACTCAATTTTGTTAAAAAAATAGATAGAGATTGATTACCTTTTTTACTTCATGAATATTTCTCGATATATGACTTGATGTTGAGCATTATGAACAACATGACCATTTGTATATCTGATCTTCAAAAAAACTTAAACTGTCATGCTTCTAAGCAATTCATCCCATTAACACAAATGCAAACAAAAGAGACTCAAAAATGTATATATAAGAAAACAGAATACATGTCGTTGAATTGCAGTTGTAGAGACATCTTTGTCACCAATGTATGTACAACACAGTGTGAGTTGAATTCAATCAAATAGCCTTAGGCAACCGTTATTACCTACATGTTATGAATAAATTACACCGAATTAAGTATATGATTGAATTCGATAAATAATGATTGGATACCCATTATGTTTTATGTAGCTTTTAAATCAGATTAAGGTGGGGAGTTAAGAGGGGATGTTTGGCATTGCATTTTAAAGTAACTAAACAGAAACATAAACTAAATTTGTAAGAGTATGTGCTTAAAAAAAGAAGTATTGTTTAGGTGTGTAAATGATCAATAACATTACCTGCTTATTTGAAGGGTTATGTCTCCAAGAAAGGTATTAAGTACTAACAACAGTCCTCATCAACACCTAACTGATACAAAGCTTGAGTTCTATTTATGTTAAATCCCTAGACACATAAGATGGTTTACAACTACTGATGGTAAATCACCTTCTACCTTGCAAGGGTATCGCCTTTGGTTGTTTCTAAACAACTGATACGTCTTAATCCCACAATTTAATATTCATTAGCTTCCTATCAAGCTGGACATTGTAATACCTCTTTACCGCTGCTAGTGCGTCTTGCTTTGTCAAATATACACAATCTCAACCGTTCCCTATATCAGATAAAAATTTCAACACATTTACATATATAAATATGTAGCACAAATATTGAAACTAAAATCAAAACCTTTAATCTACCACCTCTATCATAATGCATAGAATACTTCTTCAAATCACCAACTTCAGCAAAAATCTTTTACACAAATTGAATTCAACCCATACATGTGAACACAAATTTTGGCCTCCTCGTCATTCCACCACCATTAGAAAGCATCAAATCCAAAGTTCATCAATAAATTTTCTTAACAAAGTCATATTTATATGATACTTACCAGTATGTTGTTAATGTTTCAATTAAACATATACAAACTAATATATTAACATCATCCGAAAATTTTAAAAATAATTAATGATACCTAACCATAATTTTAACAAATGTGTTTGTACCCAATAAAATTAATTCGACAACACTTATTAGATTTTCTTTGAGGAATTTCAGCGAACACTTAGACGAATTTTTCATCAGACATTCAACAATGAATTTTGATGTAGAATTTCTTCGGAATGAAACCACGATGTTGCTCGTTAATTCCAAAGAAAAACCTCTAAAACATATATATACTGGGACGAACAGGGATGCGATTATAACAAAAAAAAGGCCAATCAATAATAAAAGAAACGAAACCAATTAAATATTGAATACCTTATAATTGTATGTACAATAAAGTTTGATAACATTGACTTGATCTATATACCTTCGTGATTCAATGGTTTTCATTGAGTCTGCAAAAAATTAGCTCCAAAAGAATACAGTAAGGTTTATTTAACAATAGCAGAATTAACAAAAAGAAAAGTCGATTAACAATGTGCGTTTGTATGTGTTTTTTATAACCATCTGCTACTTTCTGATGAACAATAGATATGGATCGAATTAGTTTCGTATGCGTTTTGGAAGGATATATATATCAGACCGAGTCGTGATGTTAAGCCCAGAACGTAAGCCCATAAGGTGGCATCTTAAGCCCAGAACGTAAGCCCATGTGCTGACTGGGATTAGTGCCCTGATTGATGACGTGGCAAATCCCTCCTCTTATATATAATGTAAAGATATATATATATATATATATATATATATATATATATATATATATATATATATATATATATATATATATATATATATATATATATATATATATATATATATATATCTCTATATATATATATATATATATATATATATATATATATATATATATATATATATATATATCTTTTTCTTGGTTCTTCCATCCCCTCTTCTCTCTTTCTTTCTCTGTGACCAAAATGATCTTTATTTGATGGACTTTCACTTTCTTCACCCCAACAGACGCCGCACATGCATCGTATGTCTTCTAAGACCTTACACCACGTGCCGTATTATACTCTTATTTCACATGTCACTGAATGACGGTTTTGTCCCCACCATAACATGAAGGTTTGAAGAACTATTCAAAAACCAACCGCCCCTGCGGATTTCAAAGCATCGGTTCAATGAACCCATTCTAGATAAACAGAGAAATGTCCAGACGTTAGCTCACATGGAGTCACGGACTAGTTACAAAAACAACATTTTATGTTCTAAATACGATTTATATATGTCATTAAGTATAAAGACATTGATTCCTCTCTCTCTCTCTCTCTCTCTCTCTCTCTCTCTCTCTCTCTCTCTCTCTCTCTCTCTCTCTCTCTCTCTCTCTCTCTCTCCAAACACCAACTTCTTCACTTATTAGTTGATTTTAATAAGCATACCACAATCAAATCATCAATTTTTTCAATCGATTAGTTCATTTTAATAAGCTTATTAAAATCGCTTCACCAACTTATTAAAAACAAATATGATGAATCAATCTATCATCTTCTTCAGTCGGTTAGTTTAGTTTAACTAGCTTATCAAACCATCTTGTTTTTATTATAGCTTTTTTAATTTTAATAAGCTAATTAATTTATTAGTATTTGAATATGTAAGCTTATTATTCAGCTTATTTTTAATGACTTATTTGAAGTAATTGATTTTAATGATAAGCTAGCTCATTATGTGATTTATGTGAATAAGTAGATTATTATCATGGTGAATAAGCTTACGAATTAGAGGACATGATAGTTATATGTTAGTAAAAAACTTTTAATTTCATTTTTAGAATTTCAACATTTTACCCCTATAAATACCAAACCCATTAAACCATTTCTTTCACATGTTTCACACTTTATTTTACATTAATCTATTTCTATACCATATAAAAAAATGGGTTTGAACCAACCGCGGACTCTCGATGAGGCGGTAGCTTTGTGTAAAACTTGGGTACACGCTTCGGAGACGTACATACGAGAAAAAGGTCAAAGACGACAACGTTTTGGTCGGACGTAACTGAGCACTTTCATAACAAAATGGGTGATACAAAAGAAGCTATGATTCTGTTAACTGCAAATGGAAAAAGGTGATTCGTCCTAAAGTTAGTCAATTTTCTTCGATCTACAATACTGTCTTAAATAAACATCCAAGTGGGTTTAAGAAGATAATGTCTATCAAGAAGCCGCAATCGGATATCACACTCTTTATCATTCGAATTTTGTATTTTATGAATGTTGTAAAGTTTTGAAACAACATCTCAAATAGAATCATGTTGAAATGCCACAACATCCTTCTTGAATTACGGAGAACTTCCAATCCGCTTCAGTAAATCCACGACATCCTTCTCTAATTCTCCAAGCGAAGAAAACGATAATGGGAGAAAACCATATCCAATATTTGAACATGTAGCCTCGGATTTGACGCGTTTTCGATGTGCAACATTGATTATTAGAATAATTATAAACATCACTTCATTAGAATAATCAGATTTACAAAAAGTTAGTGGGAAGCCGAGATACTGACTGGCCCCCCACTCCTTTAGCAATAGCAAAAGATTTACAACAAATTGGTGGGAAGCCAAAATACTACCTGGGCCCCACTCCTCTTGCGATCGCAAAGCCTATCGTATTAAAATATGAGCAACAACGCGTGCCCCGATGTCTTGAGTCACAGAGAATCTTCGGATCCGTTTTAGTAAATTCATTGCATCTGTCTCAAATTCCCTAAGAGAAGAAAAAGACAAAGGGAGAAATCCGTATCCAATATCTACACATTTAGCTTCATACTTAACGCATTTACGTTATGCAGCGTCAACCATCTCACGTCCCAGTGCAAAATCGATCATCCTAATTTGTTTTAAGGGAGATGAACATGTCACATCAAAACATACATCTAGCCCTCCATTCCAAGAGTAGAGCAACATATCATCAGGTCGTAAGGGTTTGTCTCGCCCTCTACCAAGCACAATAACCACTTCTTTACCAACTAAAATCCCGGATTGAAAACATATGTCAACAAGGGTATCACCCACAATATTATGCCGATGTTTGATACCAACAATACCAACACAAGATACATGATGGTCCCCATAAATATCTTCTACAAAAATACTTGAGTAAGCCGAGCACGACTTCGATATAAAGAATAAGGGAACACCCAACCGATATCATAATACACACATATAAGTCCTAATGTTCATAGTTTGTCCCAATACATAGATCGGAACCACCCTAAGCCAATCATAAGTACGATCCTCCATCTGAGACTTACACAAAGCCATTTGTCGAGTAGATAGGGAAAAATTAGATTCAACCGTTTGAGTAACACATGTGAAATATATATATGCAGTTTCTTCATGAGTTTTAGGGGCAACGACCTCACTTGGATTACTCTAAAGATCAATCTTCATTTTTGCATTAGAAGTATTCAAGGCGTTGTCAAAAGTAGGACCATACGTTACAATACCATAATGTTGTTGCAATTTAGTTTGCAAACTAGTAGACTGAAGTCTCGACGCAAGAAATGCATAATTTAAAACATCACCTTCACACTAGAAACCAACCCCCCTCGAATGAATAGGGTAGGGCGGAGAGGCTCCACATCCAATCATCAAATCCATGACCAGAATCCGTGACAATACGCTCTAGAGCCGAACAAAGAGGCACACTGAAAGCTCTTTGAGCCCGTTCAAAGACCCTAAGTGAGCATGTACGCATGGCAAAATATAATTTGGATATACCTGCACAAGCACGTAGGAGCAACAACTCACACTGAGGGTCATTAATCTTAGAAACAACGTTCATAAGCACAATGGATTTGGCAACCCTCTTCATCACAAGCTCACTACTAAAATGAAAATTCACACTGGTAGGGGTCCACCCAGTATTTTAACACCATGTAAGGGTCGAGCAATCTTAGGCGGGAAAACGCCCACAAACATGCTTCTTGGGTCCTCCTTTGGCAAAAACCTCGGTTTTATCAACATTTTAATGCAAGCCACGATGACGTCCATCCTCCATAATAACCTTTAAAACTTCCCCCACAAACAAAGTATCTCCAAAATAGTGCCATCATCTAGATACCAAGCTTGAGGGTAAACGTTAAAGGGGTCTTTAATCTCACATACTAGAGGATGCAACACAAGGGAAGAGAGTAGAGTGTTAACTTGTGATTCATGATGAGACTGCTTTTATACATAGTCTCATCGTCCAAATCGGGCTTAAAATACATTAAATATCATTAAAACTGCCAAATATATGCTCGTGTTTGTTGCTTGTGTATTTTAGGTACGGATATTGAGGAAATGACAAAAAACATCACAAGAATCAATCAAAAACAAACACGGGAAACGAAGCCGCACAATGAACCGGGCCCAAGAATGGAATTTCCAAAAATGACCTTGAAGTTTGAAGACTTGACTACTTTGGTCCCTCAATTTTTGAAGATTTATCAAGATTGGTCCTTGTAGAAATCAAGTTATGCAAGAATGATCCTTGAGGAATGAAGAAATGACAAGTTAAGCCCTTGGGAATTGAAGAAATTACATTTAAAGTCCTTGTTATAACTTTTTTTGCAAAGATGTGCCAAAATTGACAATCTGTCAAAGTTATTTACAAAGGAAATGGACTTTTTGGCTAATATTTACAAAGTGAAGGAAGACTAATACATTGGGGGCCATTTCTGCCAGACAACACAACCCACCACAACCAATCATCCAGCCACATCACCCCCATCCACCAATCACTTCCCACCACCTCACACTCCTCTCCACGTCACACTCCACCCAAATAAATAACTGATTTAATCAGTTATTTAATCTTTCCCTCCTTAACATTTATTGAAAATGTTTAATCCCCAAATCAGATTAAACTTTCTCCTTAATCCACCCATAAACCCTAAAAATCCCAGGTCCAATTAACTTATAATCAAAGGGGTTTTTGTTGCAACTTTCCAGAACCTTGATTCACATCATCCTCATCCCATCCCACACAAAAACCGTGACCCCAACACACCCATGTGTTGGGTAGGGCCACCCCTGCAACGTCCCTTTCTCCCAAAACCCCAATACCAGACAAGATAAACGTCCATGATCCATTACTTGGTCCCCAATATCAAATGAACGTCTATGATCAATCCTTGACAGCTGGACATCACTCTCATCACATGGGCAACAATTTTGACCAAGATTTCAAGTCAAGACCAAGGGCATTCAGGGAATTTCAAGGATTAGGGTTTTAGTTTCTAGTTTCTTCTATTCACTTGTATAAATACAAGCCGTATGTGGCTGTATTTCTTGTTCCAGAATTTTAGCAAAAATCTTGTAATTCCTTTTTAATCAATATAAAGTTGGTGTTTTGTTAAATGTAATTCCTTTTATGATTTATTAAAAGTTGGTAAATGTTTGAGCTAGAAATTCTGAGTTCCATCATTATTTTGTAAACACTTTGTGTTTTTGAGTTTTCAAAAAGTTTTTGATATTTTAAGAAATCCAAGGTTTCAAGGAAGTGAAAGTGGAATTGGATTCCTGGATTTCTGAATTCATACTTGGTTTAAAACGTGTTCTAGTTCCAAGATTTATTGGTTTGTAAAAGAGTTTTGGAAGAAAGAAATCAGATTTTTCTTGTTATTCACCTTGTTGATCTTAGCAGATTTTCAAGCTTGTTTCCCAAGGTTCTGCTCAGGCCCCAGTCTGAAAGGAGGTGACTTTTCAGTCACTGTTGGACCTGGATTGTAGGTCCAACAAGGTAACACTCTTGTTTCTCAGTTTGAGTCTTCAAAAAAGTTGTGATTTATGTGTTTTTATAGGAAGCTTGTTCTTTTGTGTTGAATCTGGTTGGTTTATGCATGTTTGATGTTTGAATGCATGTTAGAGGTGATTAGAATCAGATTTGTGTAGTTTAAAATAGGTTTGCTTGGTTAAAAATTGATTTCAAGGCTTTTAAGGAGTGTTTGGATTAGGGATTAAGTTGGTATTATTGTTATCAATCTTGCTTAAAAACCTGTTGAACACATGCCTTAGGTTGTTATTAGGTGATAAATGTATTTGGTTTTCAGTTGGTAAAGTTTAAAACAGAAATTGCATGATAAACTTGGGTAAAAATAACATAAATTCAGTCAATCATATTTCTGCCAGATTTTGTGTGATTTTGCCTTTAAATCTTGATTAACTGTTAAAGGTAGGGTCCAAGTAGGATTGTGTATCACTTATATGCTAGTTGGTGGAATTGTGTGCTTAATTGTAAGGTTTGAAATCCATTTTTGTGCAAAGTGCATCAGCACACTATTCATCAGAAACCCATAGGCTTAATCAGAAACTTTTGGTGCAATTTGTGGTTGATTTTGTGAAAGAACTTGTGTGTTTTTGTGTTTACATTGACTCCCTATACTCAACTGAGTATAGGGGTGCCTTATTGTCCAAAAACAAGCCCTCACAATAGCTTTCCTAAGCTATTTGGTCAACTGACCATTATATTGCACTAGCAGTGGGAAAAAAGTTTCCCCTGCTAATACACAAGTTAGTACTGCTTCACTACTGGACAAATCCAGTCACATGTCACTATCAGAAACTTTGATTTTTTGTCTTTAGTGCCTGAATATGGGAGTTAGGGTTTCAAAATAGTTTCATTATTTTTCTTATTTAATTTTGGATTTTTCTGTTTAATTAGAATTTTTATTACCGTTCATTTGCTAATTTTAGGGTTTAATAGCTATTTTAATTACTTTTTAATTTCTGATTTTTGGCATTTAGTGGCAAAAATCATTATTTTTCAGTTTTAAAAATTTTGTTAGACTTAGAAAAATATTTTAAGATTTTTAGTTTAAAAAGTTTTTATTGTTCACTTTTTATTAATTTTTTATAATTAAATTAGCTTAATTAGGGTTTTAATTGTTAACTGTTTTGTCTTCTAGTGAAAAATTTTATATTTTTCAAGCTTTTTCATTTTTTTACTGTTCTTTAGAGTAAAATAGGATTTTTAAAATTGTCAAATTATTTTTAGCATCATTTCATTATTTTTTATGATTATTTTGGTTTAAAAATAGTTTTTAGTGAAATAAAAATAGAAAAATAGTATTTAAAATTTAGGAAAAATACTTTTTAGTCTTTAGATAATATAAGTAAGTTATTTGTTCAATAAAATAATATTTTGGACATTTTGTTAATTATATTTAATTTTAGGGCTTTAATTAGCATTTAAAATTGAATATTTAATTAATAAAATATTTTAAAATATTTTTATTGGATTTTTATTCTTATTTATATTATTTTAGACTTACTTTTAGCTTTTAATTAATTTTTAGGTTTAAAATTTTTAATTTGTAGTTTTTTACGATTTTACGTGAACGCCTTTTTCGTCTTAGTTTAATTCGACTTCGTAACCGTCATTCTCTTCTCACCCCATTTCTATTTTCTCAATATAATCACAAATCAAAATCAATTCATTACACAACGCACTTGCCTCCTTGGGAAACGAACTTGAACTTATTTGGTCATTAGTGCTCGGTTTTCCTAAACCGACACTTAATACTTTCCACTTTTGCTCTCTTTTCCTAAAGGGTAGCAAAAACACTACATTAATTTTGGCGCCGCTGCCGGGGAGGCGTGTTGTGTTTTGATTTGGAAATTGTTGTTTTTATATACTAACCATAATTAGTAATTGTATTAGTAGCACTCTACTAATACGTATTATCGGTTTTTGGTTTTTGTGTGAATATTATTACTATATTGTATACGTAGAACAATAAATTCACAAGTACTCCAAATAAGTGAGCAATCACAACCTTGAATTGGGAGGTCATTAACTAATCATTGTATTTGAATCTCAAACCAAAGAAAAAGGCAAAACTAGATAAATACTTTCGTGAAGCTCGATTTTGAAAAATACAAACTATAAGGTGGGTATAAGGCGGTTGTATTTCACGACCTAAAGGAAAAAGGCTCTTAAGTGCTTCGCGCCGCCTCGTTTCCTCCGCTTGCTTGTGCGTATTTTGAGATTGAAAGCTAATCGAGGGTTTTGCCGCCCAAAGTATTACTAAGTATCATATATATTTTCTTGGTTTCAATTGATTAAACCCTCTTGAACGTTTTGGTGTTCCACCAACATTCTAAAGTCATCGAAGGCGTTCACTTCACGTGATCGTTTTCATTCCTTGAGGCTTCTTTAATCAAGAGATTTGATTAAGGAGGAGATTTGTAGATTTGTGTCTACCTAATACATTCACCAAAATTCCAAAAAAGGTTAATACAATCAAAAACCACAAAAAAAATTGAAAAATACAAAACACCAAAAAGAATCTTCTTTCCTCGTCCCCTCGTTATACGTGACGTTTATGCTAACTCGTAATCAAGCAAGACGTGCACGCAAACGAAAGAACAAAACTCCCACTC
The DNA here is from genome assembly GCA_025667525.1 of Glebionis coronaria. NCBI lineage: Eukaryota > Viridiplantae > Streptophyta > Magnoliopsida > Asterales > Asteraceae > Glebionis > Glebionis coronaria. The sequence goes on along the minus strand of JANFOE010001258.1, from coordinate 2,408 downwards.
CAAATCATTCTAGTGAGGAGTCTCCTATTGACGAACCCATTGTAAGAGAAGCACCAACCATGGCGAATCGAACTATGATGGAGTTACTTCAAGCACCCACCGAGGGTTATGGAGAGGCTATTGTGATTCCCGCTATCCTTGCGGAGAATTTTGAGGTGAAAACGGGTTTGTTGTCGATGATCCAAAACAACAAATTCCGTGGTGATGAGAAGGACAATCCACACAACCATATCCGCCAATTTAATCGTCTTACCGCAACTTGCAAATTTAAGGATGTCTCGAATGACTCGATTAAGATGATGCTTTTTCCGTATTCCTTAGCGGGGCCCGCTAAAATTTGGTTAGAGAAAGAGCCACCCAATTCTATATTGACGTGGAAGGATCTCGTTTCTAAATTCGTGAACCAATTTTTTCCGCCCTCTAAGACTACGCATTTGAAAAATGAGATTTCAAAGTTTTCACAAGAATCAAATGAAAGTTTTTCAACGGCTTGGAATAGGTTTAAGGAGATGTTACATGAATGTCCTCATCACGGTTTTTCCGACTTGCATCAAATTGACACGTTTTACAATGGACTTAATGATCATGAAAGAGATTATTTAAATGCCGCCGCGGGTGGTAATTTTTTGTGTAAAACGGTCGAGGAAGCTTTGGTTATAATTTAGAATAGGTCTAAGGTTTATAGCCCTCGTAACACACCGAGTGTTGCCAAAATGGGCTCGTCATCGTCTCGTAGCATTAATGCCTTACATGATGAAGCAAATGAAGAAAATCGGTTTTTTGATAGATTTGCTAACCTTATGTCCCATTGGAAAGCTCAAGAAGCTTCGAACTCCGCTTCGGTTAAAGAGGTTTCTAAGAGTTGTTTTTCGTGTGATGGAGCTCATGATCTTTCAGGTGCATTACCGCGGATGGTAACACTTCGAGTGCTTATGTAGCCACGGGAACTTATAACCAAAACGGTCAAGGTTCCCGCCAAAATCAAGCTCCACCAAATCAAAATGCTAATAACTATCGAAACAACAACCAAGGTAGTAATTATCAAGGCAATCAACGTAATTACAACAAGGGTAATTATCAAAGTGGAAATGGGCAAATTTCAAACCAAAACCAAAACCGTGATTTTCAAACTACCACACAAGGTTTTCAAAATGATCACACCAAAAATCTTCAAGGAGAATTTTTGAATTATGCTAAGGCAAATGATGCTAAGTTTGACAATATGCAACGTGAAATGGTTAGCTTAAGATCCGAGTTGAAAAACGAGCTTAAAAACGAACTTGCTAATGAACTTAAAACTCATGCTAATAAAATGGAAGGAAATGTTCAATGACTCCAACAAAATCAACAAAAAATGGAGCAAGGTCAACATGAGATTAAGCAAGATTTGTTAAAAGCGGATGCTAGGCAATCTAAGTTTGAAGACCGTATGGGAAAGATGTTTGAAGCTATCATGTGTAAACCCTCTTCTTCGGGTGGTCTTCCTAGTGATACCATCGTAAACCCGAAAGGAGAATTGAAGGTTATTACTACTCGTAGTGGTAAAACTTTCAAAGAACCCATTTCTCGTCCAAGTACTTCTATGGAGAAGGAAAAAGAGAAAGAACCCGAGGTGGTGGTCGAAAAGGAGCAAATTCAAAGCCCACGAAGTACCGCTCAAACCACACCTACGGTTGAACCAATACCAATCATGGAACCCGAGATTCCAAGGCCGATGCCTATGCCTATGCCCCAACCCACACCACCCTTACCTTACCCTTCAAGACGAGACAAGGAAAAGGCACAAGAACGAAATAATTATCAATTTGAACTCTTTATGAAAATGTTTCGTGACTTGCATTTCAATATAAGTTTTGCCGATGCCTTAGTCATGATGCCTCGATTTGCTGCGAACTTCAAAAGTATGTTGAATAACAAAGAGAAATTGCAAAAGTCGTCTAGTTGTTCTTCGGTTTTTCTTAGCCGCATACCTCAAAAAGTCGGTGATCCCGGTAAGTTTTTAATCCCATGTGCTATACAAGACATGGAAGAATGCTACGCCTTGGCCGATCTTGGTGCTAGTATTAATTTGATGCCTCTTGAGATTTTTAAATCGCTCAATCTTCCCAATCTCACTCCTTCAAGAATGTCAATCGAGATGGCCGATCATTCTACGATTTTAGCTTGTGGAGTAGCCGAGGACGTCTTCGTGAAAGTTGGAAAGCTCTACTATCCCGTAGACTTTATTGTTGTTGACATCCCCATCGATCCTAAAGTTCCTCTAATTTTAGGTCGATCATTTTTGGATACCTCGAGAGCACTTATCGATGTGCATGCTAGGAAAATCACACTTCGTTTCAATGAGGAAGAACTCGTCATAAATGCAACTCAAAACTCCACACTTTCTCATGTGTATTCTATCACGTCTT